>VDFB02322645.1:0-175680 GCA_007258455.2 Sequoia sempervirens | reverse complement strand
CTCTTAAATACTTGATGCAAATCATTAAATTTTAGCCAATACATCTCATACCTCCATTAATAAATCACCTCAAATCCAAAATAGACCTCATTACAAGACCCATGTCCATCCCACCCAAATCATTTACTCTTTATCACTGCAGTTCCTAGGCATCCTCTTATGCAACCCATCCAACTTAATCCACCTAACACAACTCAAATTGACACTCAAATCCTCTCATCCTGACATCTTTGACTTATAAAAACTTGGACTCAACTCCGAAATTACACTCTTTACATGTATAATACACCAATAAAAGTTACATATTCTGGTTTTATGTCCTCTTTATTGCATTTGCTCGAAGAATTGAAAACCTGCCTTTTCCTGACCATGCATAGCATGGTCTACAACATTTCATTTCGTGAAAACATTGTTTAATCCAATCATTTTACCAAACAATTTTTGTACATCCATTATATTTCCACATTTCACATATGTCAACAAGGTCACTTTCTATGAAGATATCTCATCACAACTTTCCTGATCATAACATCCTCATGGACCTGTTTCACAAACTCTAAAGCTGCTAAAATTAAAACAAGCTGAGAGAACAATGGCAAATGCATCCCTATCTAGCTTTAGACCAGTCAATCACATTTGGTCCAATTGCTTGAGGCTCTCATCAAAACATTGGTTCTGTGCATATTTCAGTCATCGTAGTCCACGAGAACACATCTTTCTTAGGCATTTCGACAAACACTTTGCGTGCACCCTTCTAATCCCTGCATATATTCAAGATCTTAGTTTCTAATGCTTTAAACCATATCTAAATTATATGGACATGGACTAATCTCGTTGATCCATAATTTAAAACAACTTCAAAGCCTCTGTAGCACATTTCTGGTGGGAGGTTTGAATCTTTGTGCCATTGACACATTTTCAAAAGTAATGAAGTATTAGATGCAAAAGCACAAACCGAGTTTTTCGAGCATCCAATGCTCAGGAGAATCGAGTCTCTTGAAATATCTGTACTGAACTTAAATAATAAAATAATTCGTGAACTCTTTCTAAACAAATGTATTTAGAATATCTGTATTGATTTAAATATTCCTAAACTTGGAGTCTCATTGTCTTTAAGTGACGTCCTGTAAAAAGATGGTCTTTTGACTTGTATGTCCCTACCCTCGACATGACTTTCAATTCAGGTGCATTCATTCAATGCATATACAACAAATTTCAGTTTCAGAATCCTTATGCACCCAATGCCTAAATTACCTATGACCACAACCATTTAATGAATAAAATTTCATTTCAGATAAAATTTCATTTCAGATGAGTTCAAATTTTGCATGGATTTGATCAAATTTCCACTACAATAAGGTCTAGAGGAGAGGACCGGGTAGTTGAGCATCCTAACTTCACACTTCTCAATATCTTACGTGAAAGTATCAAATCACTCCCAATTTTTTATAACTTACTTGGCGAGTCTCCTACTTATAACTAAGGTTTCAAGGTCACATCATCAAATATGATGCCAAATTAGCATGTTTTTTGTCAAGGTATCCAAAAATGTCTAAAAAAAGTGAGACCAATAGTTGTGCACTAAGTTATGTTTTATTGGTGTGCTAATGTGGCATCACATGATTTGTTGCTTTTTAGATCTAAGGAATACATTTCATTCAATTATGGGTAGTCATTCTCAATACTAACAACTTTAAAGTCACAACTATTGATCCAATATTGTTAAAAATATTGGACATTAAATCAACGAATGTTATAACAACTATTGGAACATGCTCAAGTACTCGGTCCTCTCCCCTAGTGCACTTTTATGCAAAATACAAATGTGCAAGAAAATCCCAATTCTTGCTTTACAAACTTGCTTTTGTCTTTTGGAACTTTCCTACAACTTTTGCAATTTATGGAAACCTCAATTTTCAATACATTTAATTTTTCTTAATAATAATAATTAGGCATTTAACATTTGAAAACTATTTTAACAATTAGACAATTTATGTAACTTTCTTAATTTTTCTTAATAATTAGACAAAACATTTGAAAACTATTTTAACAATAAAAATTCAAAGCAAAAAAAATATTTCAAAAGACTAATTTTTTTAATGATATAATTAAACCATGAATTACAAATTTATATCATAACCATCTCTTTCTTCATAAAGGATGCCACATTCACCTAGGATTTTGTCATAACTTTACACTCCTTCAAATTAATTAGACATTAATAGTCAAAATAATTTTACACTCCTTCAAATTAGTTGGTCATCACATGTCAAAATACATACTCAACAAAACTAATACCTTTTTGCCTTGCTGGGCTTTCATTGAAGTCTAAATACATAAATAAAAATAGATCTTTTATCATAGGTTGTGAAAAGATTAAAAATAGAAAGTTTGAAACATGAATAAGGATAAAGATGTTTAAGAGATGCATGAATGTAGTAAGTGCAATAGAGAAAATTTGAGATAAAAATAATATGCACATATGATATATTATCTTAAATATTTTTTTAATTTAATTTTACAAATTATAATATCTAAAATTGTGTATTTTATTAATTTCACATTTTATTTTATAGTCACTTTGGTGTGTTAGTTTATGCTTTCTAAATGTCAATATGTTAGCACTACTTTAATAAACTTTTTTAATCTTTATATAGGTACTAGCTTGTTGAGTCTTTGTTTGGCCTAAATTGCTTCAACATGAACATTACATGTGGGCATCTATGTGACATGTTGGCATCTCACAATAATTCATACTTTTAGTTATTGTTTTAAGCATTTTATTTTTCTTTGCTAGGGTTGACTTGTAAAAGGTAAATGTCCTAAGTAAATTATAAATTGATACTCCTCCTTTTGGTTCTTCTTTGACCTCATTTTTTAAATCAATCTATCTAAATTGGTTCATATTCTTTACACATAAGCTATCTCTCTCAAAAACCTATCAACAAAAACCAAGTATCTCCATTGTGGATTTTTGATGCTTTTACCAATACCATTTGCATGTGAGGCTCTCATCTTGATTTTTTGCATTGTGGATGTTTGGAAGCATTTTTAAATTCAAACATCATCTATCTTCACTAATTCAAGTATTGGAGTGATTTTATTCTCAAGAGTTTTTTCCAATCTCTTGTCCCTATTTTAGTTCTTCCATTATTGATTCTTAGGTGTTAACAACTTTGGTATCTTGGATCATTTTCATAGTATTTTTATTATTATATTACATTTCATTTAGTATATAAATAATCATTTTAATTTCAAAAAAATATCAAAGCAAGGCTATTATAGGTCAATTTAGACCAATACACAAATTTCACTAAAGTAAATCTCAAAACAACCACAAAAGAAATTGTTTGCATTGAAGGAGTGGTGTTGAGTTTACCATTTATTTGGTGATATCTTCTTTTGTTACCTTTTTCTCATTTTGTGAGTTTCTTGCATTGGAATAGTTTACTTTATTATCAAATCATCGTTTGAAACACTATCATTTTTGGAGTACTTTCAAAAATTTATTTTTTGTATGTGTAGTTGATAGTTTTATGGACATGATCAAGTTTTGAATTTCCTATTGGTATGAGATGACAACATATCACATTGTATTTTGTGTAAAGCATTAGCGTCCATGGTAAAGAACTTCATTTTTGGGTCCAAATTTCTTATTTTCTATATTTTATATTTATGTATTTAAAATTATGATTTTAATTTCTTAGTCCTCTATAATAGGAAAAAAATCTTTTTTTAAAGTATTTTAGTTAATTATATAAAAATATTTCTATTTTAAAACTAAATCATTTAAACTTAGGTTAATTAATAAAAATCTCAATAGTATATTAGAGTTAATTAAAACCTTGGCTAGTTAACCTAAAATTGATGACTCAAAATCACTCTCACAGATAAGTTATCTTTAGTAGAGTAGAATTTTCTTGACTACAAACCCAATAAAAATCTTATTTTTCACTTATTATAATTTAGGATGATTCAAAAGTATTTAAATTTTTTTAATGATTTATTCAAATCTAATAATTTTAGAAAAATAATACAAATCAAATAAATAATTTATACAATACAATATATCACCTTCAAAAACAATTAATAATAATTCTAAATATATTTTTCCCTAACAATTTCTAATATTTAAAATTATAAAAACAAAACAAAATATTTCACTACCATAATAGAAACTAAAATATTTATTTTTAAAAGTATAAAATTTGTTAGTTTTCAAACCAATAACATAATTTCTTATAATTTATTTATTAATAGTGCATAAATATTGAATTTTATAATCTTACAATTTTAAGACCTTCATTTTGATTTTACATGTTCCACAAGGATTAAAAATCCTTTCTAATAAGTTAGGAGTAAAAATTATTCTTTAAATTATAATCTATAATTTGTATTTATTTATATTTTTTTAATCTTAAATTTAATTTTATTACACTAAAGGAATTCCTTATCGAAGAGAGGCCGGTTGATTTCGGTCATCTATGCACAGGTTGTTCAAGAGGGAGGCAAGACAATGAAAACCATTTGCACTTGAATTTTTGTTGTTTTTCATTCATTACCTTTTTGTTTTGTATTCATTCTTCCTTGCTTTCAAATATTGATAGTAATTTCTCTGTTTTTCTCACATAGGAGAAATTTTGACTATAACTTTTTCTTCAATGCAAAACTAACTTTATTATAGATCATGCACAATTTGTATTCACTTTATGAATTTTAATCTTTGTTTATTGTAAAATTTATTTGTTTGGCAATGTCACAATGTGAGCAAGTTCTTGCATGTTTTTGCATATTGACATTTATTACTAGATAGTTTTTTTTTTTAAACATCCCAAATTGGATGGTTAACTTGAGAAAACCACTGAGAATATGGGGAAGAGATAGCCATGATTGGACTAGTGTTGAATGTCACTACAACTACTCTTTTTCATCATAGAGCCCCTATCCATGATCAAGCTTTTATGGAAACTTTGTGTGAGAATTGTTTGCTTTCTAACTCTTCCATGGTTTGGGTTTTTCACTTAGTTTATTTTCAATATATATTTGGATATGTGTTGTTGGTTAATATCATTGGGCATTGTGGCATTTTCAATTTTTATTAGACTGATCACTTCTTTGTAGAGGGAGAAAGAGGTTGGTTATAATGACATCCTTTCCATGTATCACTTTACATATTAAACGAGCATATTATTCAAGTTAAAATCCATTGAATTATTATTTCTTGGAATTTTTATTAGGCGTTAGTTGTTAATAGAGCTATGTATTATTTTCATGTAATAAGTGTAACTAATGGTTGATTTTATTTTTAATTTTTAAATTTCTTGCTACTAAGATACAGGTGAAATATATTCTCATTTTCATACATTTTACTGTAATGATGATAAATTTCATAATATCGTTATGACTACTTGGACACTTACTATCCAAGTGATTGATATGTACACTCTTTGGTAGAGAGTCCATTATCCTTGCTAAGGTGTTATGGAAAAATTGAAAACACATATGCATTACAAGAAACCAATTAACTTTTATTTGACTAAGTGATCATGTTAAAACAAGATATACACCTAAATAGATCATGATCTTGAAAGCTAGCTAAATCCAAAAAATATTACAAAAAAATAATACAACCTGAGACAACCCTCTAAATCGACATGTTAGCCTTGTTTATCCAATACCTTAGTGTTTATATCTTCTCAATATTCAAAATCTAATATCTATGAGGTGGTATACATAATCCTATACATCTGTCTAACTTATTTGTTAAGCATAGGTATGACTAAGACAGATAAGAAATATCCATTCATTAAACCAACTCTAACTAGAGTATTATATGGGACTAAATTTTTGGATACACTAAGCTCGTCATTGATTATAGTTACTTTCAAATTGCAACATTAATCTTTAGATTATTTTATTCTAATTGGTTCTTTGGATAAGGACTTGATAACATCTAACCTATCCAAAACGTATTACCTTTATGTAATTACATATTTTCCAAACACATAAGGTGTGGGCACACATGCTAATGTGTGCATTTGCATTAGTGTGTGTGTGTGTGCACATGGGTTGTGTGTGTGTGTGTGGGCACAAGTATGTGCATGTGTGGTAAAAAATTGTTAATATGTTTGTTGACCTTTGGGAGTTTGGGACATATACATGTTAATTCATGTGCTGACATTACAATTTAACATATAATTTATGTTGCAACAACCTCAACCATTAGAAGATTGACTTGTATAAATGAAAAAATAAACTCAAAGAATACATCTTTTGTATATTTGCTTTCTCCAAATTTTATTTCATTTCATGCTTTTGCTTGCCTTGATTATAGTTAGGTGAGTGGTCAAGACCTATAGTTTTTGTGGTTGTAGTTGGATATTTCCTAGATTGATGATATTGGGATTTCTCAAAAAGTGTTTTCTCTAGGTAAATCCTTGTGGTTTCTCTTCTTTGTGACATTTTTAGTTATTCAATTGTCTTCATTTTTTGAAAACTTGAATCTTTTTTTAAATTTCTTAAATCAAACTTGGTAGACATATAGCATACTATTTGAGTTGCTTGGTAGATTAATATCTAAAAATTAATATTGTTCTCAAATCTAATTGGAAAAATAATGAATCTCTCTAGATCTACCTCTAAATTTATGTTGAATTCTAGATTTTATGATTGATGTTAGCTTAGCAAAGGAGTTGTTACAAAATAAAATAGAAGAAATCAATGCTACCATGCAAAGAGAAAGGGAGATCCAACTGCAACACATATTGAGTCAATGAGATGATGGGTATTACTCCTGGTTGCAATACCCTCATCAAGATGGATGCAAATGTCATATAAATCCAAAGAATATAGATAAGGATTATCATGCTCAATTCAAGAGAAAATGAATGAAATTGAACTAGGCATAAACAAATAAATATAGGGTTTTCAAATGCAACCTTAGATCAATTCCAAGGAAATAGAAATAATGGTTGTAGTTCCCTATATGATACAATTAAAGTTTAAGTTTGAGAAACAAGGAGAAAATTTCTAGTGTTTTTTGTGTTGACTCTTCCCATTTCTAAAATATTTGAAGGAAAATAAAGAATCAAGAAAATGTGTACATGAAAAATTATGAAAGATTCATTCCCCTTTTATTTAACTTAAATGAAATAAGAGACCAAATCTAATGATGACAATTGAGGTAATCCTAGTTGTGAGAAAATAATTCAAGTAAAATCTAATGAAAAATCTCAATTGGGATTGGAATTTTTCCTTCTATTTCCAAGTGCATTTCTTGAAGAAGAATTCCTCTATTATCTTATTGTCCTAGCTCCTTTGACTTGTCAATAAACCTAGATCCATGTGTGAAAAGGATGGAATACAAAAAGGTCATGGGAGTATGAAGGTAGAAGTCCTAGATAGGATAGTGGAACCAAAAAAGGAAGTATAATTTGGTAAGTTATTGAGTTGTTTTAAAATATGAGAATATTGATCTTAAGTGTACATGATTTAATTGAAGACTAATATGAAAGAGAGATCATTTTGACATTAAATTTTTTAAAGGAAATTATGTGTTTCTTAATCAATGTGTTGTGCATTCATGATGTGTGTTTTATAATTTCTACTTTTTTATTTGAAAATTGTGTCATAAAAGCCTCTTGTGTGATGGGTTTGCATGAAATATTTCATTTTTGTGGAGTTACTACATAATATGCATACAAACCAACATGACAATTTTTAATCTGCAATACACTCTTGGAAATGGTATTTGTACCTTAATATTACAAAACTTAAGAAAAATGGTATATAAGGGAAAATGAATATGATTTTGATATTGGCAACCTTTACAAGGTGTTTAAGAATGTTAATTAATAGATTAGGAACTACAATGGTGGTTTCTACTAAGTATTTACAATGAAAGTGCAACAAAGGGGGCATGAAGAATTTACTACTTTATCCTTCACTCTCCTCCTTTATCTCTAGACATGTCTCCTCTCTATCCATCCATCTCTCTATCCCCCTCTCTCTCTCTCCCCCTCTTCCTAGATCTATATTTTGATATCTCTTTATCTCTCTATCTATCTCTCCATATTTCCTCTTTCATACCTCTCTCTATCTCTATCACATTATCTATCCATCTCTCTCTATCTACCCCTATATCTCTCTTTACCAATTGACCTCATGTATGCCACAAATTGTAAAAAATAGATAATTTTTTTTCCCTAATTGACCTTCCTCAACTCTTCAGTGTACCCATTACACAACAAGGTGTGATTGCTAGTATATAGCATAGTATAGAATAAATGAAAAATATAACAAGCAACATAAAAAATAGAGGAACAAAGACCAAACCTATCTAAAACTATAAAGCTAAAAATCAGATAAAAGATACACTCATAGATCTTGTATGACACGTGACCAAGAAATTAGAAGAAGGCTACATTAGTCAATTAATAATCAAACGACAACTATATATATTCATAGCAATATACATGTTGCAAAGCACTTAGAAAGAGATGAGAATAATGCATTAACATCATTGAAGAAATGTGTTTTCCTAGCATAAAAGTAATATCTATGTAAATCATAAATAGTATTAAAAGTAGCATGGTATAAGCTACACCTATATTGTAGTTGAAACAAGTACTCATAAAGAGTTGAGGAAAATTAACTATTATCATAGAAGTAATATGATTACCTTAAAACAACTATGCAATTATCATCAATAGCTTGTAAGTTCATGATAGATTATTTAATTGATTCTTTATTAAGAAATCATTGGGTATTTGAGGGTGTCTTTTATTATCTACTTTTGAGAATGATTTATCTTTATAATTTAAATTTTTTTTGAAGATTGTTAATTTAATGGTTGATTTGATTCAATTGAAAAACTACTCTTTGATTCTTCCTTTATAAAACCTATAATTGAAAACATAGCAAATAAATCTAGAAAAATATATTAGAGTAAATTTTTATAATTTTAATTATGAGTGAATAACAATATTTTTAAACACAACTGCACATTTATTTTTTTAAGGTGTAAAGGTAAAACATGTCTCACATAATCAACAATATTATTTATCAATCCAAATCCAATTAAAACTTATTTCTAATTCAAAGTGATGTCCAAATAAGACAATAATATTTGTGAATACCACATACCAATGTTTTTTTAGCAAGAATGCAACTCCAAATTAAATGTTCTTTTACCAATAATATAAATCTCATAAAAATGTTTTACATTTTCCTCAACCTGACAAGAGACACATTTGATAGGTTGAATAGGAAAGAATATAATTTTCTCTTTAACTATTAGTTAAAGTGTAATATCTTCCAAGATAGTATTTAAGCATCACTACCCACTTTGGACTTCCATATTTGAGAACTCAATTTAATCTAGTGTTTAAAATTGAATCTACACTTCCATTTAATATTGAGATAAGTAATTAAGTTCAAAGTGGGAAGAAGAGGGCTCAACTAAAATTATTTCAAAGGGAAGGATGACAAATTGTGGGTAGATAACTGATGTCAATCCTTGAGGAAGTTGTAAGCAAGTGGAATGCTTAATTTCATACCTAAATTAGGAGGCGTAAGAGATTGCATAAATACAATGAACTATTTATACTTGTTACTCAATCCAAACCAATTTTTAATGTCCTACCATGAAGACCATTCCATAGAAGAAAATTTTCATAGACCCCTATGTTTTTTTGAGCAAATAATTAGATAGTCTAGAAAAAATGATTATAAATATATTTATTTGATATTGAACGTACATGTTCCATATAAAATGGAGAAGGTGAAAAAATAAACCCATGTTATAATCAGTCTCTCTAGTTTAAGAATTGGTTAATTTTTTACCATTATTTCCAAATGGAATAATAAGGAAAGAGGACTTAACTTGAAAATTAGGAGTCAAGGAAACTTTATCTAGCTAATTAACATCCTACCATTTTTATTTGATAATAGTAGTAACAAAATTATGTCTAAAGAATATTTTCCATTGTTTGGTACCTTTGGAAACTCTAGCGATCCATTTAACAACCAAAAAATTTCTTTGAATTTTAGTTTTTATAAGACCAAGACCATGTTTAGGTTTTGGTTGAGTGTATATAGAACTATAACCAACATTATCATCCCAAGTTTTGACCAAAGAAATTTCCAAATATGTGATGCAAGAGAGCTTGACTGCAATTCTTTGCACTTCCAAACTCACTCAGGAAATTGATGAACAAAATAAATAAAGACACCAAAAATCATAAACAATTTCAATTCATATTTTATCAATGGCACCTGCAACTCTTGTGCAATACATTCAAGTGGAAAGGAAGTACAAAGACAACCTTGAGGACTGAAAATACATATAAAATCAATAGAAAATTCCTTGTTATAGGAAACAATAACAACTATAGGTATGCATTCATTCTTCCTCTAATTCCTTGCAATCTCCTTCCTACACCTATAAAAAAGTTTTGGAAAACCAAATCACGCAATCACCAAAGCTTCTACCAAAGGAATTTTCCACTAATTTTTCCTTCAACTTGCACACAAAATGATAAAAATTTCTTCCCCAAGAATTCTATGCCCCCAAAACTCCAACTCCAAAATTCAGGAACCAAAATCAAAGCAATCACCAAAAAAAATTAACCAAACACCCTGCCAATACCACTTAGCAACTCCTCTACCTCCAAATCTACACCCACTTCTAGAAAATCATATAATGACATAAATCTCCATCCTCTGAATCCTCAATGCATGTTGGTTTCATTTCCTACTAGGCAGGCCACCACTATGTAGCACCTCATTCCTCCACTTCTCAATTTGAATTCCTAATTCAAATTTCTAATAAAACTCTACCTGGGCATCCAAATCATGCCTGTAGCATCATGTTCAATAATTGAAAATTCAAGTTTTTCCCAACTCCCAAGAATCCCACGCCTAGCTTGCTTTATGGCAATTTTAAATTAAAAATTATAAAATTTGGCATGTTTCCCAAGGTGAATTTCAAGCCAATATGTGTCCAAATTATTTAATCTAAATTTTGGAAATGACAACATTAAAAATACTCCAAAATGTCCATTAAAAAAATTACACAACAAAATTAAGCAAAAAACAAATAATGCCAATTGGTTGGCAACCATAGATGCACCTATATCAGACACCCAGGGTAGAAGAAAAGTGACCCTATCACTTCTCAAGAAGATAACCAAGGCGAATAACCTCAAATTTAGACAACCAAGATGATTCTTTTATAGGTCTCCCAAACCATTTAACCAAATACTCCAAATACTACTTCTTCCTTGTACTCTTACTCACCCTATTGTCCAAAATTGCTTCTATCTTCTCCTTCTCTAAAGTAGGTGTTGGTATATTTAATTCTTCACCTATTGTACCTTCATCACTTTGAGCCTCATGAAACTTTGTTAGAACAGAAATATTAAAAATAGGTGAAATATTAAGCTCACTTGGCAACTCTACTTCATATGCATTACTTGAATCATGCCTGCTCACAATTTTATAAGGCACAAACTTTTTCATTTGTAACTTGTTGTAGGTACCAACTTCAAATATTTATTTTCTCAAATGTACCCTTACCTTATCACCAACCTAAAACTCCTTATGTCTCCTCTTCAAATCAACCTTAGACTTGTTAGAATTGTGAAAAAACACAAAACCCACGAGCCACATGATCAAACAACAAACAAAATACACCTTCCACGCAAGAGATCTGCAAATAAAGAATTTCAATATTCCTCAACAAGAAAAAGCTATAGAAGAAAGAGACTATCAAATGATATGAAAAATCGAGAAAATTTAAATTCACTATTTAAATAAAAAACTGCTTTGGAATTTAAAACTAGCTTTTCAGATTTTTTTTTTATTCAATAACTTGGGCATACGATGTCGTATTTTAAAAACAAGATATCATCAAAAAGCTGGTTCCACCAGCTTTCTAGTGGTGTGGGTCTCACCACCTATTTTTCTGCTAGTACATTCTATAGCATGTTGAAGTTAGAGGTGTTTTTCAATCCCAAGCTCATAACTTAATTTTAACCAATTTCTTCATTTTTGAGATTCCAACAGCATTGGAACCGTCTTTCAAAGCTCTTCATTTCCATCCATGTACTTTTTCCAGATTGTTCTCCAAGTACATTTTATTCAATTTTTTGTGTTTTCATACTCTAGTGAATTACTTGGATGTCTTAGCTCTTGGAAAATTTTTGTTTGCATGGGATGACTCATTTTTTGATTGTTTTATATGTATGTCCAATATTCTATCCTATTTCATCATTGTAGACATCTTTTTCTTGCATATTCTATTTTATAGACACATTGAGATAAAGTGCCATTCCGGTGTATATTTTTTTGGGATTTTGCACATCCTATTGTGCCTTTTGTATTTGCACTATGATATAAAGTGCCATGTGGGGTTGATGTTTACCTTTTGTTTTCCATCACACCTTTTTCAAGTGAGTGTCCCTTCCATGATAGCAATGAATCCCAATGATTCTTGTCTCATGTGTGTGCCTTAGTTTGCACACCCTTTTATTTACAGGTTGTTTCTCATACATGCACTTCTTGGTTTCACATAGTTTCAGTGTTCCTGCCATGGCTCTCTTTTTTCAACATCATGGGGGGATTTCTACTATTGGTGCTAATACTTCCTTGGTTTCATGGTTTGAGTGATCTACGTATCTAGTTCTTGCTCCTATGTACTTTCAGATGCAACATACATTAGTGGTTGGTTACATGCATTTCAATGAGATGGATCATTTACCATATGGACACTCTCACATTCCTGTTTTTGGAGGTTCTTCATTTTAGCACCATATCAACCATCATTCGATGACATTCTACAACTTCTTCATGCTTTTTTGATGTTCTACATGTTCCTCTTTTTTTGGACAATATTAGGTTGGAGGCTTCTTAGTCCTTCACACCTTGATTTGGAGTTTTTTCAGTCCTTCATTTTCCTTTCTCTCTTTTGGAGAAGAGTTTTTCCCATTTGGTTTTCTCCCTTTCTCCAGTTTTGAGAGATATTTTGTTTGTACATGGGTACCTCACCAAGCCTTGTTTTTCGAGACCCATCATGCATTCTATTTTTAGGGTTTTTAGCTACTCCCTAAGTTCATCTTAAGGGGGGTGTTGAGTAATCATGCATTAGATGATAATTAATTACTCTTTAATTAATTATTAGTCTAATTTATTCTCATGCACTTAAGCTAAACTTAGGAGTGCTTTTATGCTTTTAGGGGTTTTCTATTATATAACACTCAACCCTCATTGTAATTATCTCTCAAGCTTTCATATCTTTTGATAGTCTCTTGCTTATGTAGCTTTTTCTTATTGAGGAATATTGTAATTCTTTAGTTGTAGATATCTTGCATGGAAGGTGTATTTGTTTGTTGTTTGATTGTGTAGTTCATGGTTTTTTGTTTTTTCACAATTCTAACAAGACTTATATTAAAAATTCATTTTATTGATGTGTTTCCTTACCTCTTCATGTATGCTCTTTATGTGATAAAAAAATTCCTCTACTTCTGCACTTTTCTTTTCAACATTATTAATCCTTTTTAACTATGAAATAACTCTTGGGCAGCTGCCATAAACTATTTAGAATAGATATTTACCTATACTTCTATTCACTGAGTTGTTATATGCAAATTCTGCTTGAGGTAGAATCAAATCCCATCCCTTTGAATTATCTCCAACTAGGCATCTCAACAAATTACCCAAGCTCATATTTACCAACTCTATTTTCCCATCTATTTGAGGATGGTACACTAAACAAAAATTTAAATTAGTCCTTAGCTTCCTCCATAATTTCCTCCAAAATTATCTCACAAAATTTGTGTATCTATTTGAAACTATGCTTTTTGATAGACCATGCAGCCTCACTACTCCTATGAAAAAAAACTCTGCAAAATGCATAGAATCATTAGTCTTTTTACATGGAATGAAATGATCTTGGAAAATCTATCTACCACCGCAAATATTGAATCATATCCCCTTTAGGTCCTTGGAAAGCCAAGAACAAAGTCCATCCTAATCTCTTCCCATGGCCTCTTGAGTACCAGTAAAGGTTGATATAAACCCATATTTTGACTAGTCCCTTTTGCCACTTGGCAAATCCTACAACTTTGCACATATTTTTTGATATATTGCTACAATTGAACCCAATGATATTTTTCTCCAACAAGTGCTATAGTTTTATCAATACCAAAATGTCCTACAATCCCTCCACTATGTTTTTCCTTATCCAAATGCATTCTCATTGAACTTCTAGGAGTGCACAATTTGCTACCTTTGAATAACATACCATATTGGATTAAATAGTCCAACCACTTGGTCCTATCAATTGTAATAGGCTCTTTGCAAGCCCTCCAAGCCTATCCAAAATTTGGATCCTCTTCATACAAATCTATCTCATTAAATCCAACAACCTCAACCTACATTTCAATTAGCAAACCTTATCTTCTACTCAATGCATTTGCAACCCTGTTAGAATTCCCACTTCTATGCTTTAAAACATATGTGTAACTTTGCAAAAATTCTACCCATTTCATATGACTCTAATTTAACTTCCCTTGACTACTCAAATATTGAAGTGCTTGATGATTAATAAACAAAACAAACTCCTTAGGTAAAAGATAGTGTCTCCACTTTTTCAATGCTTGAAAAATAGCATAAAATTCTTAATCATAAACCAAATATTTCCTTTTTGAATCATTTAACTTCTCACTAAAGTAAGCAATGGGTTTACTTTCTTGACTTAGGAAAACTCTAGTGGCATTACCACTTGCATCACAATCCACTTGAAATACTTTGCTAAAATCGGGAAGTGCTAAAACAGGTTGCTCTATCACTTTAGCCTTCAACAAATCAAAACTTCTTGTTGCCCTTGTAGTATATTTGAAATCTCTTTTGTCCCCTCTCATATTATCAGTTAGTGGTGTACAAATACTAGTGAAACCTCCAATAAACTTCCTTATAAAACTTTCCAAACCATGAACTGATCTCACTTCTATAGAACTTTTATGTGTAGGCCATTCTAAGATAGCTTTCACCTTTTCTGGATCCATCTTGATTCCTTCTCCTAAAACAATGAACCCCAAGTATACCAAATTCATCTTCATAAAGTTGCTCTTTTTCAAGTTAATGAGAAACTTCTCTTCTCTCAACTTTAAAAAAAAAAATGATAATGCATCAAATTTTCTTCTAATGTCTTACTAAATATCAACATGTCATCAAGATAAACAATAAAAAATCTACAACTTTGTTGCTTGATGAATCAGCTTGGAGGAAGCCTTAGGGTGGCTCCCCCACCAAAGCAGCTTGTTGTTTGCCAGAATAATGTTTCCTCTCCATGTGGGAGGACTCCCCCATTCTCTGAGCATATTTTGGTGTCAGGGGGTTCAAAAAACTCAGTTTTCTCTCCTGAAGGCAAGTCTTGTTTTGACCTAGATGCCCATAAGGCCTCCTTTGTGGAAAAATTTGTTGGAGGTCAAACGTTGACAAGGACACCTTAGAAGTTCATGATAGATTTTTGTACGATGGTGGGGGATGAAGTTGAAGTCCCATATGATATTTTGAATGATGCTATGGAGGGGTTGAAGCTGTCCTTGGTTGGGAAATTCTTCACTGGACAACCCAACATTGACTAGGTACAAAAATGGGCCTCTAACACTTGGAAATTCAAAGGCAACATTTCTATAAGTGCTATGCCCAAGGGTCTTTTTCTATTTACCTTTGTTATCCCTGAGGATATGCTAAAGGTCCTTATAGGTGGATAGTGGGATTTTGATAGTGGTTGAATTTTTTTTTGTTTTTATGCAAGTGGAAACTAGGGTTTGATGCCTCTGTTGATTTTGGAAAAGTCGCCCCAACCTAGGTTAGACTCCCTAGGTTGCCTTTGGAGTTCTGGCATTAGAAGGTTTTTAAAGGAATAGTAGATTCCTTGGATTCCTTGGTAACCATTGAAAATTTCACTCTTCATAAAGCAAGGTTATTCTATGAAAGAATTTGTATTAATGTGGAGGTTAACATAGTTTTACCCACTTCCATTACCTTAAAATCCAAGTTTGGCAAATGGGTTCAACCTCTAGAATATGAGAGAGCTATAGTTTTCTACCAGGGATGGAATAAATTTGGGCACTTACAAGATGCTTGTAAAATAGCTCCTCTTATGCCTAAGATTCCTCAAATTGAGACACAAGAGAATGATTTATTGAAGAATAAGACTTTGACAAACAACTCAAAGGAATTTGAAATCTTAACTCCCAATAAAAAATTGTTTATTACTGAAAAAGCCTTTAATCCAGATTAGGAAAATAGTTCAAAAGATAATTTGGATAGGCTATTTTTAGAGGCTATCAAAGAACCTTCTACCTCACCAACTTTGGAGAAATCAGATAAATAAAAGGAAAATAAGGGAATAGCTTCACCTCCAATATTTCAGGAAGAACAACAAAATGAAGTCCAAGAGGAGGGGGAAATAATAAGCCAAAAGGAACATATTTTAACCCCAACCCAAGAACACTAGGAACCAATCATGGGGGAGGAGAAAACATCTCAAAACAATGATGACAAAGGATGGATAATCACTAAATCACGAAAAAAGAAAAAACTATATGTGGGAGGAAACAATAAAGTTGGTAGATCACAATTAAAAGAAGCAAGAGTCAAAGAAACAACAAAATATGTGGCAATAGGGAAACAGAGGACCCTAGACTCATTGGTAGGGAACAAACCGAAAAGGAAGTAGGGGAGTTCAACTCCTAATTTTGGGCAGTATCAACCTAATTCTACTCTTTAGCTCTTCTTAGTTATGAAGATTCTTTCTTGGAACGTTAGGGGTCTTAATGCCCTGTATAAACAACATGTGCTGAAGATGTGCCTAGTTGAGGTGAAACCTGATATCCTTTTGATACAGGAAAGAAAAATGAAAAAGGAAAGTTTTAAGAAAACTTTGAAGTGGCTTTGGCTTGGTGTTGGTTTTGATGCTAGTGATGTGGAAGGGGCCTCTGGTGGGATTGCAACCTATTGGAATTCTTCCCAGTTTAGTGGAAAGTTGAAATATAGAAATAAGAACAACCTCTTGATTAACATGGAGGATGAAGATACTTCTATTAAATGGCTTAAATTGGGGAATATATATGGTCCAAATTCAAGATTAGATAGGTTGGATTTATGGAACTTGTTGGATGGAGTTATGTCTAACAACAAAGATGATCTATGGATGCTTGGTGGTGATTTTAATTCCCCGCTGTATCCTTCTGAGAAAAAAGGAGGCCTGACTGACTTCTCAGAAAGTATGATGGATCTTTCAAGTTTCATAGATTCTATGGGACTTATGGATATCCATCTTATGGGTTCCTATTTTACTTGGACCAATAGAAGACAAGGTAATCAACTTATCCAAGTGAAGCTAGATAGATTCCTAATATCCTCTAACTGGAACATTTTACAAAATGTCTCTCTTACTACATTTCCTAGAACGAGTTTCGACCATAGCGCTCTTCTTCTTGAATGGGAGGATAGGGAGATTAAAAAACCTTATCCTTTTAGATATGAAATCATGTGGTCCCTTCATGTAGAATTTAAATCTATAGTTGAGGAATACTGGAACATGCCTTGTGATGGCACCTTGATGTTTATATTAACACAAAAGTTAAAAAGAATAAAGGAAAATGTTAAGGGATGGAACACATACACTTTTGGGAATATCTTTAATACTAAGAGAGATCTGAATTTGAAACTTAAGAAAGTTCAGAATCAAATGGAGGTAGGAAAATGTGATGAGGAGATCTATATAATAGAAAGGGAGCTTAGAGCCCAATGGCATAAAATAAGTAAGAAGGAGGAGATCTTTTGGAAACAGAAATCTAGGATTCAGTGGCTTAACAAAGGTGATAGGAATACTAATTTTTTCCACCAATCAACTATGAAGCATAGAGGAAGAAACATGATCATATCCCTCATTACCTCTAATGGTACTAAACTTGAAAGGGAAGATGAAATAGCTAATGAGGTTGTTTCCTTTTTTTCAAATTACCAAGAGCCTTCAAGGATTGATAACCTGGATTTGGAGGAATTCTTTCCGGTTATACCTAATGTTATCACAAATGACAACTTGAAAGTCTTAACTAAGAGTATTACTATGGAAGAGGTGAAGATGGTTGTGTTATCTTTTGGAGCCTTCAAGGCTCTGAGACCTAATGGTTTCCCTCCTAGTTTCTTTCAAGTTTACTAGGAGATTGTGTCTAAAGACATCTTAATAGCTGTCAAAGATTTTTTTAGATTAGGTAAAATCTTGACTTAGATGAACACCACTTTTTTGGCCCTTGTCCCAAAATCCAATGAGGCTGCTTTAATGAATTATTATAGACCAATAAGTCTATGTAACACTACTTATAAGATTTGCTCCAAAATCATTGTCAACAGGTTGAAGCTGGTCTTAGGGAAGATGATTGCTATTAATCAAAAAGGTTTTATTTAGGGAAGGAAAATTCTGGATGAAACTATCTATACTCATGAGATCCTGCACTCTATGGATTACAACAAAAAGCCAAGTATGGTGCTGAAATTGGATATCTCTAAAGCTTATGATAGAGTCACCTAGAATTTTTATTTGTTGTTCTGGAAAAAATTGGCTTCAAAGGTAAATTTCTCATTTGATAAAAGCCTGTGTAACTACACCGAAGAACTCGGTTCTGGTTAATGGTATTTCCCATGGTTTTTTCTCACCAGCTAGAGGGTTGAGGCAGGTAGATCCCTTATCTCCCTACCTTTTTTTATTGTGGTAGAAGCTCTTGGCTGCAACATACATAAACAACTTAATAATAAGTCTTTGAAGGGTTTATGTGTTTCTTCTTCTTTGTCCCCGACCTCAAATCAACAATTTGTTGATGATACCATTCTAATGGGGGAGGCCTTGGTTATTGAAGTTAAACAATGGAAAACTATTCTGGATAATTATGCTGAAATGTCTGGACAGTGTATAAATTACCAAAAAAGCAAAATATATTTCTTCAATACTAGCCAACTTGTGAAAGATAAAGTGATAAGGATTTTGGGATGTTAGGACTTGAGGAACTGCCTACTACTTATCTTGGCCTTCCTCTTTTCTCTTGAAAGCCAAATAGTAACTACTGGAATTATATTGTGGATAAAGTCCAAAAAAAATTAGCTGGCTAGAAAGGTAAGTTGTTGAGCTTGGATGAAAAAAATCAACTTTTAAAGGCTTCTCTTCAAAATATTCTTGTCTATTATCTCTTAATGTTCAATATACTAGCCTTTATTGTGAAGAGAATTGAAACCATTCAAAGAATATTTTTATGGTCATGAGTGGAGGAAAGGAAAATAATGACTCTTATCAAATAGGAGAAGGTGTGCATCTCAAAAAAAGGTCTTGGCTTCAGAAGACTAAAATTGTTTAATAAGGCTTTAGTGGCAAAAATGGGTTGGTTTCTCTTAGAAAATGAAAAAGATTGGGCCACTATCCTTAGAGCCAAGTATCTTAACAATAAGGATGCTAGTTGTTTTCTAAGGAAGAAGGAGCTTCTGCATGGATCTGTGTTTTGGAATGACCTCCTTAAAATTAGAGGAGTGCTAACTAGAGGTGCAAAAATGAGGATTGATAATGGGTTCAACATTGAATTTTGGGATGACCCTTGGTCCACATTGACCCCACTGTTGGCATTAGAAGATCTCCAACTAATTAGAAGAAGATTGAAAAGAGAAATTGGGAAAAAAATTTCTAATTATCTTGTGTGGGATGGATGACAACCTAGGTGGAAAAGCTTCAAAGACTATCTAAGTAATGTTGTTCTAAGAGGAAATAGACAACAGGATTGGGATGTTGCTATTTATCAAATTATGAAACAAATTGGAAATCTTCATCTATTTTCAAGAAACAAAAAGGATGAATGGATCTAGACAAAAACTGCTAGTGGTAGTTTTTTCAGTCAAATTTTCTTATGATTCAATGACGCAACTGACTATGATCTTTGATCTAGGTGGATCCATGAAACTTGAAAATTTCATAGTCTCATAATCTCATGAAACTAGTATCATCATGTAGATCTCGCCGACATGGTCCTGACGCAACTTGAATGGGCTCAAAAGGAGTCTGTATGCAGAAGTTATGCGTAGTCAAAGGTCCAGTCAAACAAGCGAATCAGGAGGCAAAAAAAAGGCAAAAAAAAGATTGTTTAAAAATGAAACAAAAATGATGCCAAGTCGCAGTGCTCATCGCGCTAATTTCAGAACTATATTCAGTTTTGGAAATGAAGCTTGTATGTGAAAGTTACGATTGGTCAAAGGTTGGTCAAAAGTTTGACTTTGGTCAATTGATGACATCAAAAAATGTACAATTAGCATGATGACGTCGGAAAACATGTGGCAATTATGATGGCGTGGCACAAAGGACCTATGTGGCACATACAATGGACATGGACCAATACCATGATGCCATGTGTCATGTGGTGAATGAATAAGAATGTGCCACGTGTACCCATAGATGGATGCCACGTGGCAACTCTGCTTTGCATTGGTTTGTCTTGTTTGTTAAAAATAGAGTGAGGAGGTTTGAACTCTCAACCTCCCCTTTCCTACTTTTACTCTCCACCACTAGGCTATATGAGGCATTGAGTTTAAAGTGGGTGGATATTATTTTTAAAGCATATTTAAATGCTTAAATCCCTAAAAACAAGCTTTAATCCTTAAAATAAGGATTTAAATCCGTAAAACTAAAACCAAATTCCTACTTACCATTAAATTAAAAGGATAAGCCTCTATTTAAAAGGAAAATATCTTATTTTAAAGGGGTTAAATATATAATAAAACAATATATCCCCTAATTAAAGGACATAAACTCCTATTTTAAAGAATAATCAAAACTCCTAAGCCTGAATAAATTATATTTTTATAAGCCAAAAATAAATTAATGGCTTGTATAACTTAAGGGAGGTTTTTTTAGGCTTCTAGAAATTATTTTTGTAAGCCCAAATTATAAGGGCCATTTGGGGAAAATATTAAGGAGATTATTATGGATATTTTATTGTAAAGGGGGGAGTTTGCAAATATTTTTTCTTTGTAAAGGAGATATGGGTATATTTGCAAAATAATATGGTTTTAGCCCATATTAGCAAATAAATTAGTATCAGAGCCCATTTTGCGGGAAATTGCATAAGTGAATGTTAACCAGGTTGAAACTGCAACAAGGAGAAGGTGCACTAGAAGAGTTCAATCCTGAGATCGAAAAATGAAGGACTTTTCCATGAGCAGAGATGGTAGTTAAACAAAGTCCTACAGAGCTTGATGAGAAAGCTTTCCAGAAAGCATTTCTCGAAATGAAGGCTATGGTGGAAGTTCTTTTCCAAGAGAGGCAAGAGCAACAAAGGAAAAAGGAAAGCAAGGCTAGAAAGAAGGAGGAAGTTGAATCCTCGTTGAAAGAAGAAAAAGGTAAAGGAGCAGGAGGTGGTGGTGACCCTCCTGAACCTCCATCCCCGTCTTCCTCATCTTCTTCATCTTCATCTTCATCTTCTTCTTCGTCTAACTCTTCCAAAAAGAAACAACATGTGAAATCTGAAGTTAATTCACCTTTGTTGAAACTTGATGTTAAATTTGATTTGCAAATGTACAATGAAGAATTAGATGTAGAAAAACTTGATAATTGGATAAAAAAAATTGAAGTTTATTGTAGAATTCAAAAGTTTACTGAGGATTCTCAAAAAATCCAATTAACTACTCTTCGCCTAGGAGGCACAACTTTAATTTGGTGGGAGAGTAGAACACAAGAGGATCTAAGTCGTTATGGAAAAATTATTTCTTCTTGGTTTGAGTTTATATCTGCACTTAAGAAACAATTCTATCCATTAGGGCATATGCAAAAAGCATTAATGAATTGGCAATCATTAAAGCAAGAGAAAGGAAAAAGTGTGCAAGAATATACATAGGAGTTTAGGAAGAGGGCTTTAATTTTGGGCATTCCATTGTACACACAAGAAAATTTATTAAAGTACATAGGTGGATTACATCAAAGTTTGAAACATACCATACTTATGTTTAATCCAACTAACATTGATGAAGCTAGTGTGCAAGTTATCCATTTGGAAACAAGCTCAAGGAATAGCCATGACAGTCTGTTGATGGACTCAAGTAAGTACAAAGGGAGCAAGAAAGGGAAGGAGAAAATGCAACGGACAACTATTGTAAGGAAAGAGGACAAGAAGCCTTATTGCTCACATTGCAAGAAGAAAGGGCACAAAGATGCAAGATGTTGTAAATTGCATCCTGATCAAAAGCCAAAGTGGTTCAAGGATCGAAAGGGTAAGCAAAAGACTGCAACTATCGTGTAGGATCTTGGATCAGGTTCTCATAATGAAACCAAGATCTCAGTTGTGGGTATCAATGGTAATATTCCTTTTGTCAGTACTAGTTCCTATGCTTCTTCATCAAAGTGTAATGAAGTACCTATTGAAATTAAGAGGAATGAATTGTTTCATATAAGGGCTATTGCAAAACAAAGCAAGATTGATACACTCATAGATAGTGGATCACAAGTGAACTTAATCTCTGAACAAGTTGTTAAGCAATTGGGATTAAAAACAACTCCTCATCCTAAACCATATCAATTAGGTTGGGTGCATGATAATGCTCAACTACATGTGTCAAGGTAGTGTAAACTCTAATTTGCAATCACATCCAAGTTCGTAGATGAGGTAGAGTTAAATGTAATTCTGCTTGACATGTGTGGGATGGTTCTAGGTAGTCCTTACTTGTATGATAGAAAAGCCATTTTCCACAAGGAACATAATAAGTATCATTTGTTTAAGGATGGAATATAATATATTGTTAAAGCTCATCACATGAAGAATGGTAGATCTATTCATGTAAACATAGGGCATATGAAGATGATTGTAAATGCAAGTAATGCTTTAACTCTCATGTCTGTAACAACTAGTGATACTAAGCATGAAGATGATAGGGTGTCACAGAAAATACAGTGTGAGGATCAATTGCAAGCATAATTAGGCCTTTAGCTAGAGGTGGTAAAAGCAGGTTTGAATGTTTCATTTTATAACAATGTTCCTATTCAGGAGATCCAGAGTGTTGATACTATTTCCTTCACATCAGTGTATTCAGTACTGTTGCTTGTTATTCTACAAGTTATTTCTATGTGGATGATGAATGTGTTAGTGAATATTGATGAACATGCAGTTGATTGTATCGACAAAGCTATCTCATATTTCTTTGTGTTTGTGATGGGTCAAATATTCAAAATTTCAGCAGGAATGATAGATGATACTAGGTAAGTGGGGCAACATTTCCCTAGCTCAAATTATACATAAAATAGACCTTTTGGAGGTCCAAAAGCTTCTCAATGGGGAGGAATGATCTAGGTGGATCTAGGAAACTTGAAAATTTCAGTCTTAGAATCTCATGAAACTAGTATCATCACACAGAGCTCGCCGACACAGTCCTGACACAACTTGAATGGGATCAAAAGGAGTCCATATGTAGAAGTTATGCATAGTCAAAGGTCCAGTCAAATAGGCAAATCAAGGGGCAAGAAAAAAGGAAAAAAATTGATCGTTTCAAAATGAAACAAAAATGATGCCAAGTCATAGTGCTCACCATGCTGATTCCAGAACTATATCCATTTTCGAAACCAAATATAGTTCTGAAATCAGTGGGACAAGCACTATGACTTGGCATCATTTTTGTTTCATTTTGAATTGATCAATTTTTTTCCTTTTTTTTGGCCCCCTGATTCGCTTGTTTGATTGGACCTTTGACTATGCATAACTTCTGCATACAGACTCCTTTTGAGCTTGTTCAAGTTGCATAAGGACCGTGTCAGCGAGCCCTGCGTGATGATACTAGTTTCATGAGATTATGAGACTGTGAAATTTTCAAGTTTCTTGGATCCACCTAGATCAATCTTGGGCTCTTTTGACTGGCTTAAGGTCTAAAGGAAGAACCTCATCCCAAAAATTAATTGCTTCTAGTGGATGGTTATTCATGGTAAGATCCTCACGATGGAAAACCTTAAGAAAAGAGGTTGGTACCTTGTCAATAGATGTAGCCTTTGTAATGAAGAAGAGGAAACTATCATGCATCTATTTTTTTAATGTTCTTATTCCCAAGAAGTCTGGGGTTTTTTTCTTAACACTCTGAAGGTGGAGTGGGTTTCCCCTACTAATGTCCAATTGTTTGTGGAAGGATGGAGCTTTTTCCTTTATTCCCACAATATAATTTGTGATTTGTGGGGATAAATTCCCCCATTTTTGGCTTGGGGTTTGTGGAAGGAGAGGAATAATAGAGTGTTTAGGGAGACTGCAAGAAATAGTAAGGAGTTATGTTTAATTGTGAAAAGACAAATACATGAAAACATGGAAAGCTGTAAGTATAGGTAGGCTAAGAAACAACCAACTCAATAGGAGTTAAGCATAAAACAACAATGGGAGCTCTCTCATGACTTAAATAATGCCAATTGGTTAAAAAAAATTATAAGAAGGAGCACAATCTGGATTCCCTCGGACCTAGGATGGGTGAAATGTAACTTTGATGGTTGCTCGAAGGGGAATCCTAGACGGGCTGCAATTGGTGGAGTGATAAGAGATGATAAGGGAGCCTATCTGATCGGATACAACAAAGGTTTAGGAACAACTACAAATAACTTCTCTGAGGCTTCAACTGTTTGGATAAGAGCCAAACTTCTTAGGGAAAGGGGATACAATAAGGCTATTGTGGAAGGAGACTCTAAGCTGATAATAGACTATCTCAACAATAAGACAAATATTCCATGGGAAATTAAAGATATGTTGGAAGACTGCAAAAGCATTTTTCAAGAGATTCAATGTGTTAAATTTTTCCTCTCATTAAGGGAAGGAAATAGGATGATAGATGCAATGGAGAACCTTGTTGTTAATGAAGAAACTGTAATAAATTGGGACTTCAATGATTTGCCTAATGAAATTAAGGAAGTCCTAGTGAAAAAAAAAACTTGGGGAGAAATACTCAAATAAAGGTCTACAAGGAGGGATTGCTTAATTATTAAAATGAGTGGTAGGATGAGAAGGATAATGAGGATGTGGACCCCATAGATGAAAGCTGGCATGTTGAGTGGAAGGTGTCATAGGTATATTTTAAAAAGATTGCTAAATCTCGATGAAAGGATTTGCAATCGTGGGAATGGACAATTAGATGAGAAGGACGGGCACTGGAAAAGGAAATATTTAAATCAAGACATAAATAGCATGTGGTGTAATCAGTGGATTGATCTCTGATGTGACAGATGGAGATGCATCGACAATAATAAAAAAAGGTGGAATAAAAAAAATACTATCATTGCTAGAAAGGGAGGTGGAGCTTCTGCAAGCAATAATATTACTAAAAAAAGGTGGCAATCATGGAGTGAATTCGTTTATAAATTATAGACAAAACCCTAAGCTATTTATTTCCCAAATGAAGTCATAGAGTTTCCATTAAAACAGAGTGTGTGGAGTTACTGGTTGCGAGTGTTGAGGATGTAGAAGGTAATAGGAGTGATTTCCTTCTCATCCACAAAAGCTACCATAATTCTAATAATAATATTGGCAGCCTTAGAAAGCGCACTGAGTTGCACAAATTCAACTCACTTCGCAACAATGAGGAGCATTGGAGTCTTTTTCAATAGATGGGTTTCACTCAATATTTTTTTGCTATGGAGGGCTATAATGAGAGACTTAGCTACAAGTTTTCTAATGCTTGGAGAGATGGATAAGTTACTCTGCGAGGGATTTAGTTTAAGGTGGATGCTAAGCTAATTGCTGAAGTGACGAGTTTGGCTTATCAAGGTATGAAGGTTGCAAAGGTAAGCAATGGTAAGTATCAGGATTATTTCAAAAAGTTTTTTGAAGGAAAAAAAAAAACTAGAAAGATTTCAAAATGGGTATTCTAGGGTTAAGTTGCCACCTCCATATCACAATGTCTGCTTTATAGTAATGAAATATTTTACTCTAGAAGGCCAATACGAGTCAGTTCATGGTTATCACTTCCCCATTCTCAACCACATTAGGCATAAGGAAAAATTAACTTGTCTTTCTTCTTGTTTTCCTCCCTAAGCCAAATTCTTACTCATGGAGCCAATTCGCCTTTACATCAGGGCCTCATAAGAGTCATTTGTAAATTTGTGATTTCTAGGACCCTGCAAAAAAATATGGTTCTGAAAATGATTGAAAACCCCAAACCTCAAAGCTCGGTGAAAATTGAGCTTCTCGAAGACCACCGCTTCTTGACGCCTAAAAAATCTAGGAAGAAATCCCAAAGCCCTGAGAATTTCGTTAAGAAAGCCCAAAGCCTTGATACTGCAATGTGGATGGATTTACTTGTGGTCACTCTTGAAAGAAGAAAAGATATCTCAATGGAGCTGGGAACTAAAAAAGGGAGGAGATTGATATTGAGTGAATTGGGAGAATAGGTGGACACTATAACTATTCTTGATGATGATGAGATGGAAGGTCTAAACTAGGTTGGTAGAAGGTAAAAAAGATTGGCTATGGTAGTGTCAAAAGGATAGGAGAAGAAGAAAAATGAACAAATCCCAAAGGAAAAAAGAACCCAAAGCCCTCCAGAAAGTGTTGAGAAAATTGAAGAAGAGGAAAATGATTCCTCAACTGAAGAAATTCTGGATAGTCTCAGTGGAGACTCGATTGAAGAAGAGGAATCAAAGGTTGATAGTGAGGAAGGTAAGGGTGATGAGGAAAGGGAGAATTCACAACATGAGATTGTTCAGGATGAGGAGGAAGCAAATGTAATGGAATATCAAGATGGGGTCAAGAATACTAGCAAAGAGGAAATTAAAACTGAGGATGAGAACAAAAGATTTAAAATATTGGAGCAGAGGATGCAAATTCTAGAGCAGAAGACACTTGAGAAGGCGGGGGATAGCAAAATCCAAGCCCTGGAAAATCTAATTAATGGAATAATAGAGGAAAGATTGAAGGCTCTAGAGAAAGGTATGCAAGCAAAAGGAAATGTCCATAGAATTTAGACCTTTGAAGAAGTAGTTAAGAATGTGTGCATGGTGGTTGATGTTGTGATGAAGAAAGAAGTTATGGCTATTGTCTCAGGAATGGGCAAAAAAAAAAAGAAGAAGAAGAAAGCAACAGGTGATGGTGAGGACTTAGCTGGTAAGATGGAGTTGAAGGAAACTATGCATGACACTGTTGAAGATCTGGTCAAAGCTTGGAAGCTGATCGAGGATGCATAGCTTGGTTACTTTGTTGTGCTGGTTTCTTTTGTTTTTTGATGCTTATTTCTATTATGTTTAATAGGACTATTGCTACTAGTTATGGTTGTGGGTGCCTGAACTTAAATTTCTATAATGCTATGTATATTTTAAGTAGGAACATTATGATTGATGTTTATAAGTACTGTAGATGGATAGGGAATGGTGCTACAGATGATAGTTTTTGGTTTTTTGATTTTTATGATTTAACTGATATGTTTGATCGAAAAGGGATTGGTTAAGCATTTTGGTTGGGGAAATGGGAAGTTTGGTGGGCTTCCTATTTTTTTTGTTTCTCACCACCTGTTGTTCTTTTCATGATGTACTTTTTGTTCGGATCAAGGCCATTTTCCTTGGTTAATCAATCAAAAACAATAAAAACTCTACCCAAAAACTATTTCAATACCTCATTCATCAATCTCGTAAATGTACTAGGTGCATTGGTTAGTCCAAAAGGTAGGACCAACCATTCATACAAACCTTGTTTTTTCTTGAATGTTGTCTTCCACTCATTACCTTCTCTAATTCGGATTTGATGATAGAAACTCTTCAAGTCAATCTTGGTGAAGTATTCAACCCCACTCAAAAAATCCATGATATCATCCATTCTTTGCAATGAAAAACAATATTTGATAGTGGTTTTGTTTATATCCCTTGAATCCATTTACATTCTCCATTATCCACCTTTCTTTGGTGCCAAAACAATAGGAATTGAACTTAGACTTAGGCTCTCTCTAATCAAACCCTTCTACAACAACTCTTGCACTTTCCTATTCAACTCTTCACTCTTTGTAGGAGACATTTTGTGGGATGCCTTGTTAGTAACACTTTCTCCCAATATCAAATCAATTTTGTGACTTGTCCTTCTCATAGGTGGCAGCCCCTATGGTGCATTATTTGTAATCTTATGAAATTCATGCAACAAATCTGCAACTTTCATAGGAACATCTTCCACTTTTTCTTGGTTAGCTTTTGGAACCAAACAAAAATAAGCATTGCCATGCTTAATTCCATCTAAAAAATTCCTAGCATCAACTACATAAATCCTTGCATTGCTGCAAACCTTACGCATTTCCTCTCTCAATGGATTCAACTTATTTCATAATCCATCCTTCGATAATGAGTATGTGTTGGCATACCCATCATGCACGGGTTTCCTATCAAATTTCCATGGTCTCCCTAACAAAAAATGAAAAGCATCCACAGGAATAATATCACATAAAATATCATCAAAATAATCTCCTATCTTAAACTTTACCACACTTTTCTTACTAACCAAAATTTTCTGATCGTTTTGAATCCAATAAATCTGATATGGATGCGGGTGACTTCTTCTTTCAAGCTACAATTTTCTCACCATCTCTTCGAAAAAAAGAAAAAGTAATTAAACTATCAATGATCACATTACATACCTTCCCTTCACATTTGCATCTTGTTCTAAACAAACTCTTCCTTTGCACTGGTTCATTATCTTCATTCAATAGGGCTCGCCTAGTCATTAAATTTTCTCCTCTTTCAACATATTCAAAGTGTGATGACTATGCATCTTCTTCATTCATATTTTATGCTCTAGCATGGTTTTCGGGTCTCCTATTCATTCTTTTTTCATTGTCTAGGTATCCATATGCTATATGTCCCTCTTCTCCACATCGAAAACAGGTTCCTTGAAGGCCTTCTCTTCCAAATCCTCTACCCGATCTTCCTCTACCTCTAAAATTTTGCTCTTTGGGATGGTAAGAATTTTCTGATTTTTTATTTTTGTTGCTACCTTCATCTTCAAACTTCTTATTTTTCTGATTTCCATCATAATTTCTCCCTCCAATCCTTCCACCATGACCTCTACCTCTTTTTTTTCTCTCAAATTTTCTATTCAATCTTTCTTTTGCCTTGAATACAAACTAATATGCATCCTTAATTGTGTACATCCTCACAAATGCCAAATCTTCTTGTATGCTTAGCTTTAACCCATTGATGTAATGAGCTACCTTATTTTTTGCTTCAACATGTCTATTTCTTATCAAAACTTTATGAAACTCTTATGTGTATTCCTTCATAGTTCTTGTTCCTTATCCCAAACTTTGTATCCTTTTGAGCAACTCCAACGCAAAATCTATTGGAATGAATTGTCTTCATCTTCTCCACCATTATATCCCATCTAGAAATTTTATCTTTTCCTCTCCTTCCTCTTTCAAGCTATATTTATTTCCACCGAATGCTAGCATGTCCTTTCAAATTAGTTTTAGCAAACTTTACTCTAGCAGGATCTTCAATCTCTTCAAATTCAAAGAAATCCTCGATGTCATTTATCTAGTCTATCAATTATTCTAGATTCAAGCTCTTGCTAAATGTCAAAACCTCCATTTTTTAGCCTCTTCATAATCTTAGTCATGGCTCTCAACAATCTTGTTAGAATTGATTATTCAACCCACAATCCCCATGAAACACCTGCAAGCAATTACCTATCACAATAGAGAAGATCAACAAGCAAGATTGTTCTCAATAACTTGAGAATTCTATTGATGTAAATAACTTGGATGAATATTAAAAATTAATGTGCAAGCTTTATTAAAGAATTATACAAGCAAACCCTACATGTAGATTTGAAAAGATACTGACAAGTGTTCTAATCTCATGCAATGAGACAACTTGTCCTAAATTTAGTCTAAACTAAACAATAAAAAGCAACTCCTAAGTTTAGCTTAAGTGATTAAAGTAAAAAGCTTTTAATAATTAATTAATGATTAATTAATTATTAGATAATGATTTATTTACTACAACACCCCCCTTAAGATCAAATTAGGGAGAAACTAAACTACTAATAATGGAAGCTAAATGAATGTAGAATGGGTCCCGACTACAAGGCCTGATGAGGTACCCATGAACAAGCAACTGAAATCTCTCATAACTAGAGAAAAAAGAGAAAACCTTGTTGAAAATCCAGTATACTAAGAGGGGGGTGAATCAATATTCCATAAAACCATAGTAAAATCTATTTAAACATTATCACAATTCTGACTGAATCAACAAAAGAGAAAAAAAGTCAATGCAACCATACACATGAACACTAGGATTTTTATGTGGAAAATACAAAAATGGAGAAACACTGATGAGGGTTAAACTCAAAATATATTTATCTGGATACAAAATATTATGGGGATCATTTCCAGGACTCACTATCCTTAAAAAGGCTCACTTCATGAGTACAAAAGATGGCTAACTGCTAAGATACAATGATAGTGGCTCACTTCCAAAATATTGAAATGATAGGATACACCTTCAATGTGTAGGGTTCAGTTCCACTGAAGCTTAGAATATGATTTACTACCTCACATAGTAGTCACTCAACAAGACTACACTGATCACAACTGATAAAAAATTTAGGCTCAGATCTTCACACACCTCTTAATCCTTTTCACACTCAGACTTCTCATTTCACATTCACCACTCATGTGTGTCTTCTACCACTACTCCTTTTTCTCCATCTCATTCCTCAAAATATCTTATAGATATACAAGTATATCTTAATCATAAAGTAGGTCATTCTAATTAGATGAACACAAAAATAATCAAAACCTTCTTTGTCGGCACCATATATGATTTAAGCATTTCGTCCACATAGTTCATTATACTAAGTCAACTATCATCCATAAAACATAATTAGTCTTCATAATATATTGCATATGCTAAGTTGGAAAAGACTAGAACACAATTCTCCAAACCAACAAATAATCCTCAAAGAAAACACCATATGGATCTAAGAACACATTAATTTCCCATCATACTACCAACATAAAGACTATCAACAAAACCGCAACATAAGAATGTTCACCTTAGTAGAATATGGAGTCTCCCACATAGTATGCCATGCATGGAACACCAATAGAATATAGAGTTAAACTCTATTAGAGATAAATTTTTTCTCACAAAAAAAGACATCTCAAGATCTAGGATATAGCTTTCTGAATGAGTCAAGAAAACATGGTTAGTAGATTAGAGTCATAACAGATCTTGTGGTGAATTCTCGACTCAAATACCAACACACTAATCCATCACAAAAGGGTATTACTAGCGAAGAACAACTTTTGGTAAACCAAGTAGACTTACCATATAGTTAACACCATGTTGACATCAATGACAACATAGGAAAAACTAACACAAAACATCCATACTTAATGCTCATGTTGCAAGGCTCCCAACAAACCTCATGGGAAAAACTCCTCTCCAAAAGAGAGATAAAAGAAAATGGAATCATACATGTGACTAAGAAAATTAGGACTCAAAATTCCCCCCACGTGCTGCTTTGGTCACATAAGTACAAACAAGATCATCCCCATAGGAGATAAAGGATGAGATAATGAATCCCCCCATAAGGTAGAAGCTCCTCTGCTAGAAGCGAATGCTCAAAGATGGATTTTGAAGATGATCCAACTATGACAAACATTATTCCTCCCCTTAGGAAGAAACACATCAAATGGTGCATGAAGAGGAAAAGTTCTCTCAGAAGAAACAATCTCATGATGGATGCCATGGAATAATGATCAAGGGTCCACATGTTTGAATCAAATGAATCTAATCCAAACAACTGTGGATATGCATGTAAAAACACCTCCAAAGGAAATGTTGATGTGATGAATGGTGGGCCAAATATATCATCGAAGAGGAAGTGAATATCCTTAAATGTTTCCCCAAGATCGACAATGTGAGAATCAATGGATAACTCTGCAATGTCTAGCAAGTAGTCATCACACAAAGCTGAAACTGAAAGACTGTGCACATCCTGCTAAAAAGAAATGAACTCTGAAGATGTAGGAGGTGTAGGAGGAAGAAGCTCAACATAAGTCTCATGAACCATAGTGGACGATGAAAGCACATATAGGTTCAAGTGACCAAACCTCTCATCAAATATTTGATCCACTCTAGTTGCATGAGAGTGAGGACCAGTCAATGACAGTGCTTGCTCACCTAGAGAAAAATGTGAGAATGCATATGATTGAGGGGAATGATCTATTGTCCCAACTACAAGAATATCTCTAGTTTTTAGATCTTTGATAAGCACTGAATTAGTTGTGAAATCTATGGTATTACCTACCTTGGCACTATGTATAATATGATAGATGGAAAGGATATTAGAATTCAATGAAGGGACATAAAGTACATTGTGAAATGTGCCATCATCAACATCTATGGATCATTTCCGTGTAAAACTCATATAAGTGTTGTTCCCCATCAAAATCACTAGAACTATGCAAGGCTCATACAAAGAGAACATACCCAAAGATGTAGCCATGTGATGTGAGGATCCTCAATCATGAAGCCATCTGCTGGATTGAAGATGGGTGGATGCAAAGAGAGCATGGAATTTCAACTTGTCTTCTCTAAATTCCATTTCAATTGAACCTGATTGTGAGGGTGATGTAGTGGAAGAAAAGGATGAAGGAAATTGAATTTTGTTCTTTTGTATAAGTTGCTTCAACTCATCAATTTTCTTTGAATAATAGTGATGCTCATCATGTCTTGTCTTTGTGCAATATGCACATTTAGGTTGATCCTTCTTGAATGAATCCCTCTTTGAAAAGGTAGAAGAATCTGAGGTATCATGTGATTTTGATTCCTTAGCTTGCTCATTATAATTGGAATCCTTCTGCTTTGGTTTCTTGCCTTTACCATTAGAAGCCTTTTGATCTGTAGTTCCTAGAGATGCAATAAGAGCCTTTGATGTTGGAGATTTCAATGAAACCCATCTGTACCAAATTTTCCTACCCTTGAGTGAGTGATTTAGCAAAATAATCAAGGAAGGCATAGTGAATGTGGTACCAAGTGCATCTTTTGTGGCATACAAGGTAGAAACAAAAAAGAATAATCAAGACCAAGATTGGAAAGGATAGAAAGAATCAACTAAGTTTCATTCTTCTCAATACCAAAATGTTTCAACTATAATCTAAGAGACTTTAGTTTGGTGAAGAAGTCCTCAGAGCTATTAAAATCTTGAAGATCTAGATTGGTAAGCTCATTCTCCAATATAAATCCTCTCATAGTATCTTGCTTCCCAAATAAGGGCTCTAATTGAGTCCAGATCTAATTGGGTGTGGTGCAAGATTCAACATGAAAGATAAAATCATGAGATAGACATGCATAATGTGCCAAAAGCTTCATCACTTCTGTTAAACCACTTTCTCTTCTCAACAACACCTGCAAGTTGAAGTTTTGTACCAATGGTAACCCTATGTAGCCTTGCTTTCTTCATATTTATCTCAATTTGTGATTTACAACTATAATAGTTATATGGAGTAAGTAGAGAAATCCAAGTTGGATCCATGATGAAAGAATACTGTAATGAACTAATGCAGTAGTATAGAACTGCTCAATGCAAAAAATTCCCTTTTGAATCCAATAAATTTGACCTATTTACACATTATCCAAGCAAATAACCCAAAAAGGAAGATCTAAGATTTGATTGAAATAAGACATACCTGGTTAACTTTCTAGAAAAATGGGCCTCATATCTTTGTAGAGCATTGAACCATCTTTCTGATGCTACTTGAATCGTTGAAATTCGATAATCGAGGCAAAATATATTCCCTCCAGAGTGAAAAAATATTGTCTAACTTTAGAGGCTTGTAAAATAAATCAGGAACAAAATCTAGAAAAATACCTACACTAATATATCAGGCTCAAAACCAACTTTTTGGTGATATTTGTTTTGCAAAAAATAGAAATCGTACACCTAATTTATACCTGATTTACTAAAGACTACTCTTTGAGGAAAAAAGCCTAGTAGGGTGCCCAAAAATTGATGATGTTAGTCATCCAATGCATTAATTTTGATAGCTAAATGGCCATCACATTGAATATTCCAAGAATATGATATGTTTTCAGAAAAAATTGCCTCTCCCGAGAAAAAAATCAGGTTGCCAGAAAAGATTTGTCTTGCTAGAATATACTATTTGCATGGACGGAATATTTAGGAGAATATTCTCCTAATTTGTACATGGTTTTATTTGAAGCATTGGTTATTGTTTTGTGGCCCCGGTTTGTAAAAGACTGCCAGTGTTAATAAATAGTCAATTGGTAGGTTGAGAGTGTCGACGAGGGTTGATGTTCTTACCAGTGGGCCCTATCATTCAATGGGCTATGGCCACTGATAGGGTGTGGTATACCTTGCTTCAGTAGGTCTAAAAAAAAAATTTATTTTTTGAAAAAAAACAAAGCTGCTTTTTGGGTTTTATAAAATTTTAAACGAAAAAAATAAATTTAAAACCTAAAAAAATGTGCTCACTTGTACTTTTTTTGACGTTTTCGGACTATGTGCTACATGAAAATCAATGCAACATGGCCACACAGATTTTGTATGAGGGTTCCTATTGTAAAAAATGCTTGCCACTTTTTGTAACTGCTCCAAAAGTAGTCAAATTTTATGTCAAACTTTGTCTCTTCAGCTTCCTGATCGCGACAGTGAGGTCAATTTTGCTCTAGAATACACCAAAATATTGCGCAAGGCCTGCTCTTTAGAAATTGAATAGGGGTTTGCAGATCTAGCTTTGATACCATGTTAGAATTCATGATTCAACCCACAAATCCCATGAAACACCTGTAACCAATTACCTATCACAATAGAGAAGATCAACAAGCAAGAGCGTGCTTAATAACCTAAGAATTCTATTGATGCAAATAACCTGGATGGATATTACAAATGAATGTGCAAGCTTTATAAAAGAATTATACAAAAAAACCCTACATGCCTCCAAATGAAGGTGCGAAGGACTAAGAATTCTCTAGGATCAATTACATCATGTGCTTCTTCTACAAATGTTTCCTCATCCTCAACTTCAGCTTCACTTTCATCTCTTTTTTTTGTGCACAACACTTCTACATAGCTCTTCTTGTAATGTTTCAACTTTCCTTCTAAGGGCTCTAAAATATTCCATGTTAGGAGGTGTATACATCTAAAATCGGTCAAGACAATCAATTAATTAAATACAAGTTATTTAATTAATAAACCCCTTTAATTCGGCTACTTATAAATAAAGGCTAAATTTATTTATATAGTTCATACCTTCTGATTCTACCATCTTAAATCACATTCTTCTAAATTTAATTAAATAAAAAAATGTCAATAGTTTGTTTTATTTAATTAATAATCTTCTCACTAAATTTAAATTCCCAATTTGAATTTAGGCACATGTCTACAACTTTTCCTCTTGCCACATCAAGTGTCAATTAAATTTAAATATGTCTAATATTTAAATTGCAATTATCCTCAACCAATTCCAAAATAAATTTTGGACACTTGGCTTTTTCACACATTTTATTCCCTCATACACTTGTATGTTGCCCTTGGTCAAGGGAACATTCTCCATGATTCTTTCTAACTTCTTCCATCTCCACCGTTCATCTCTCATGTTGAAATCTTGACCGTTGATTGCTGCCACATCACAAGATGCTTTGGAAATCCTATAAATACAAGCCCATTCTACAACATTTGAAATCCATCTTTGAGCAAACTTATTATGTAGAAATCACATTAGAGTATTTGAGCATTTAAAGCATTTTAGCATTTAGCAAGTTGCATTGTGTTAGTTCAAAATCATGTCTTAGTTTATAGCTACATTTTAGTTATCATCTTAGCTTTCATACAAAATTTTCACCATAGCATTTAACATCATTATCATAGCATAATCTTCATTTTATCACATCAGCATTAATATCATAACATCATGGCATCAATTACATAGTTTATACTTCATGTAGGAAGTAGATTCTTGCATCTTACAACATCTTGTTTCTTAGGTTGTCATCCAAACTAGTCATAGTGCATATATAAATCTAAGAGCACTAATGATTTAAAGGATCCTTGAGAATAGAGAACAATGGAATGGTTTTAGTAATAGATTGTATTTTGAATTTGATTAATTATGTGCTTCAATCTTCTAATATAATACGTTTCATTGGTTTTGTGTGTTTGATTATTATTTTACTAACTCCACAATTCACACATTACATGAGGTTTTCTACCTCCATCTCTACCCCTACCTCTTTGAGGCATTTTAACAACACCCACACTCACAGGTCTTACTGAAAACTACCTCTCTTCAATGTTCTACTTGCAGACTCAAGACAGCCCACTCTGAAACCACTAATGCAAGAGAGCTTGTTTGCGACTCTCTACATCCAAACTCAAGAAATTGATGAACACCATAAATAAAGACACAAAAATTAGCAACAACTTCAATTCATATTTTCTTAATGGCACCTATAGCTTATGTCCAATACATTCAAGTGGAAAGGAATTACAAAGGAATCCTTGAGGACTAAAACTACATATGAAACTAGTAATAAATGCCTTGTTATAGGAAACAATAACAACTACAGGTATGCATTCATTCTTCCTCTAATTCCTTGTGATCTCCCTCCTACACCTATAAACAAGTTTTGGAAAATCAAATCACACAATCACCAAATCTTCTACCAAAGGAATTTCCCATTGATTTTCCTTTAACCTGCATACAAAAATCTGAAAATGTCTTCCCCAAGAATGCTACACCCCCAAACCTCCAACTCCAATATTAGGAACCAAAATCAAAGCAATCACCAAAAACAATTAACCAAACACCCTACCAATACCACTCAACAACTCCTCTACCTCCAAATCCAAAATCAGATAATTGAATCAAATTTCCCTCTAACTCCCCAATGCATGTTGGTTTCATTTCCTATTAGGCACACCACCACTAGTCAACACTTTCATTCCTTGAATACTTGATTTGAATTTCCAATTCAAATTTCTAGTCAAACTCTACCTAAGAATCCAAATCATGCCTATAGTATCATGTTCAATAATTACAAATTCAAATTCTTCCCAACTCCCAAGAATCCCATGCCCAACTTGCTTTTTACAATTTTAAATTAAAAAATATAAAATTTAGAATGTTTCCCAAGGTGAATTTCAATCCAAAATGTGTCCAAATTATTTAATTCAATTTTTGGACATTACAACATTAAAAATACTTCAAAATGACCATTAAAATAATTACATAAAAAAATTATGCAAAAGTCAAATAATGTTAGTTGGTTGGCAGCCATAGATGCACCTGGATCAATATGTACACATCCTTATTGTTGGAAACACAAGGGCAGACAACTAAGGGGGGTTGAATCAGTTGTCACAAAAATTTAAACTTTTTCAACTTATTCTTAGATCTAATAAATAACCATGAAAGCATAAACCATCAACACATCAGAAACACACATAACACCAATATTTTTTTACTTGTAAACCTTGTTAGGGGAAAAACCACGGTGGAGGTTAGTCCACAAGATTATACCCTGTTAAAAGTATAAAGAAATAAATGGGGAATGTACATGCATTTAGGAACACTACCTAGAGCTCACTACTCAATTACAAAAAGGAATATTCACTATCTTAGAAAAAAATTTGGATTACATCCAGAGGATTTGAATTGAGAAAATAGCATTTGCTAATGCCTAATTACAGTTCCAGTTAAGAACATTTGCATCATTCTTCACACTCTGTCTGATTCTGCTCTTCTGCTCTTGAAACTTTGTCTACTTTAATTTAGATCACCAATCTTCTTTCTACTCAAATCAAACTACACACAATTGATCAATAATTCTTCTAACTTTCACAACACATCGCATCCACACCAAAATCATATAAAAAATCACTTATATATATTCACGATTAGGAATTACATCAATTACATGTCGACTTTTACAAAATAAAAAAATATGTATAAACTATTGGCTCAATCCATAAACAATTATTAATGCAAACTAACCAAAGCTGGCCACAACATAGTGAGGACACAAAACAAAATCCTCGAACATAAAACACCTTAAACAATTACTCCTCAAATATCCACAACACGCTACATTCACTTAGTCGGCCTTCTTGCACTGTTAAAGAGAAAATCAATCAACCAGATCTTCTAACTTGCACACAAATAAATACTAGGCTCGATGATTCAAAGAGGATAAATCAAACATGAAAAAACCTTCCCTGAGATCCACAATGATAACAGAAAATTACATATGAATCAATGAACACATTTATGTCGGATGCTCTGTACTAGCTTTAATAGTTAACCACTAATCTTCAACCCGACTTCTAGTATGATAAAATACTAAAGTGCAAATAGGATAATTGACTAGGGTTTCCATCAATGAAAAAACCAAATGACTTGTGCAGTGTTTCTTTCCAACAATCTCCCCCTTTGGAAAATGACTAAGTGTCAGAATCGGTACCAACATGAATACACTACCAACCTTCAAAAATTCAAAAAAAAACTCCCCTTGAGATGAATAAGGCATTTTTCACTGTCCCACACACCCCCTTTGACATCAATGGAAAAGGCAGGAATCCACATACCAAAAATCAAACAAAATTGCTATGAACAAACTACATATGTACAAACATGCCTCTCTAACTTACATGGACCAAAATATATCTACAAAATTGTTCTTCAACAGGCTCAAACTAGTGTCCCAACTATTTTTGAGGCTCTCAAAAATAGTCATGTGACCACAAAACGAGTAGGATCACATCTCTACTGACTCAAGATTTTTTGGATCACTAACAACCATAGCATCTTGTGCTTCCTTCAATGCACTAAGAATTGTCTCCATTTTAGGACCAATCAATCCTATGAGTTCACATACCCTTTCAACAATTATACCTTCTTCGTGCTTCAAGCTTTTAATTTTGTCAAGTAGGGATATGACTTGACCTTCTTGCTTTCTCACATAAATGGTTAGAGGATCAAAGGATTGAGAAATAACTGCTAACTGTTTCTCATAATCCTTCATTTTCTTTTCAGTGTCCTCAGTGAATTAAACAAAGATAAGCATGACTTGTAAATATTTCCACCTTCAGATAAAGAACCTTGAATGTTATTTACATAAGTAGCTAACAAAAATTTATCATTAGCAATCATACCCTTCAATCTACTAAATCTTTTTGCATCAAATTCTTTATGAACCTTATCCTCAACTGACTTTTCAAGAGACCCAAAGTGAGTACTTATAGAGTTGACAAGTTTCTTCAACTGACTGGATGGAGAATCAGATGAGTCCTTGACATATGTAGGCATGGTTTTCTCCAAGATACTGGATGCAAGACTTATCAACTCACTATCTTCAATGTGATATTTCAGTATCTACTCCCTTGCCTTGGCTTGAGCAAATGATGCTACTTTCATCATCTCAATGGGAGATAGAGTGGCCAAGTTGATAAGAAATTTAACCAATTTAGGGTCAAACTCCTCCTATTGTTCTTCTAAAAAATCCTTCACTGCCTTTAAGTGTCTCTTGCTTCTATAGGAATCTCCTTTGCTTTAGCCTTCTTTTCTTCAATCACTGATTCTTGCTTAGCTTTAGGAATCTCAATTTCTTCAACTGACACATCTTTAGGAGCTTTAGTATCCATAGGAATTTCAATGTCTTGAATATAAGAGGACTCTAAGTGTCCACAATTGTATCTTCTTTCACCTCTTCAATTTCTAGATCAGATGGAGCATTTTCATCATGAGATTCTTCAGAAACAACATTGTATCTGTTCTTCAATAGAACTACCTTAAGAATTTTCTTAGTGTCCTTTGCAACTTCTTATGTTTGTCTGATCATAAGCTTATTCACCCTTTTTTTTCTCTTAAAATCCCTTTTTGCTTCATTGAGGATCTTTTTCATCTCTTCTATTGACATTACCAGACATAGATCAAAAATTATGTGTTCTCTCATTTTCTCTTCTTTAGTTCTTTTATTTACTCTCCTCATTTCCAAGACTTTATAAAGCCCTTTAGGAAACTCTGACATTATTTCTATGAGAGTCATATTGAAATTAGTCAAGTACTTTATTATGGCTTCTTCAAAAATTCTCTAACCAACACTATCAAAGGTGTCATACCATTCACAAAGTGGTATGAGATTACCATCCTTAATCAAAGCTTTTTCCACTTCTTCTATAGACACACCTGATCTGTCAATTTTTATCTTTTTCTTTACTTTCTCTTCACCAGAGAGCTTTTTCTTAGAGACTTTTGTTTCCTTTGTTCCCTCATGCTTGATTTCTCTAACCTCTTCATCCTCTTCAACTACAAGATAGGCTCTTGTGCTCCTATCCTTATTTCTCTTCCCTTCTCTCTTAGATGTCTTGGCTTGAACTTTCGTAGGGCTTGATTTCTTTGCAGGATTGGATGAGAGTGCATAGCTCCTTGTAGATCTAGTTCTAGAAGAGGATGTTGTCGGACTATCAGACTCTCCTTCTTCAACTTGTTCTCTTTTCCTCCTAGCTTCCCTCACAACTTCAAGTGATATACCCATGCTCTCTACAAAAGCTTCAACTTCCTTTCTTACCTTCTAGACTATCATAGGCTCCTTCAATTTTTCATGCACTTGCATATCCTTTTCTTCAAAGGTGCCAAACCTTTCTTCTGTTGGATCCAAAGGTTTACTCAATAGGTGTTGAGTATACAACTCCAAAATGTGTTCTTCAACCTCATAACCTATAGGCATTATCCAAACTGTTCTAGGTTCTGCTGCTTCCATAAAACACTAATCAATATCAACCATGAAGCAAATAGTGTCCTTGTATTTTTCAACAATAGACTTAGGGATCCTTTCCCTTGCTTGCATTTCACTCTGAATTTTTTTGAAATAACCCTAGATAGCAGTTTTCCTTGCTTTGCTATCACTAGTTCCATATAAGATGTCTCTAATTTGAACAACTACTATTCTATCACCTTGCCATTGCACTCTTCCAAATCCAAAAACTTCATTCATGATGTAGAAAACATACATAATAACATATTTCCATACTTGAAAAAATTCTTCTTATCCTTGTTGATTTTTCCAAGATTTTCAATTAGCTGGCCCCAAAGTAACTCACATAGGTCATATTCTGCATTTTCCTTGACCATCTGATAAGCTACATAGATTGTAGTATCAGATACAAAGTTATCCTGACTGGAGTGAGATTTTATAACCAATAACCATAGAAGCAAATATCACATCAAACTCAATGATGTCATTGATTTTCATGTTCCTCTTGTCGAAAATTGAATCAGTTGCCACAGTAACTATTTGGTTCTTCATAGATTTTAATGTCGACAACCCACCAGATGAATTCAAACTAGTAACAATCTTTATAACTTCCTTTGTGATCTTGAAAGGCTGACTTAACCACATGAACTTGGCATGCACTCGACTTAATATGTACTGAACCCATTCATTTTTGTCGAACATGGGAAACTTCACAATTTGAGTGAACTTCTCCTCCAATGTTTTGAATTCAAGACTTACACTGAGATCTTCTCCCACAATGTGATTTGTATATAGATTTAACAACTGGGAGCTTCCTAATTCTTCAACATTCGCATGAATGTATGCCCTAATATATTTGATATGAAAAATGCCATACACAATGGAAGAAAATGCACCTAATGGTTCTGTCTCGATGGATTTGAATGGGTGCCATTTGGATTTTGGATGGGGTCTATCCTTAATATCTAGAACCAATGAAGCAACCATTTCCAAAAATTTCAAGTTCACAAGTTTGTAGATAAATACCTTTCACCGTATTAGGCTTTGATTGCCGAATCACCTTTAGACTTGTATCACACCATAATTCACTTGCAGGGCTCTCCAAAATTCTTCTTCTCAAGATGCAATGTGACAAATGAGGAATAGAAATAGCCTTTTATCATTCACACATCTAAATTTTTGTCGCAATAAATGCTTTTGCCCTAGGTCTTCCGAATACCTTATTTTCATAGACTGTGAAAGAAAATTCTTTTGTGGACCTTCAACTTTGCATAAATATCTTCCACAAGAGATCCCAAAATATTTGTAAATCATTAATGCAAATATTTCTATTTGCCACATTCCGATACCAACTACCAACATGGGGTTAAAATATTTTCTTGAGAAATCCCCCTAAGCTAGAGGCCATAAACTAATTCCTGGAGGAATTTGTAGAACCAGATTCTAGTGCTGACTCATTTCTTGTAATAGAAGCACTCTGCATCACCCATGTCTTCTTCATTTGCTTCTTGATCTCATCCACAATAACTTTTCCTTTTCCCTTATCATCCTTTTGCACATTTTTCTGTTTATTTACCGGACCCTTCCCACTTCTAGAGAATCTAGCAATGTGACTAGATTTTTTGAAATTATAGCACACACCATTTCTTTGTCTAGACTAGTTGTTCCATTGATTTTCTCTTGATGTGCACTGGTTAGAAATATTGCCAAATCTATTGCACACATAACAAATAACATCTTAGTTGAAAAAGTTGTTTGACATATTTTTGCATTCAATTGACTTATGACCATACTTATTGCAATTGAAACATTGACTAGAGAATGATGGACCACTAGAATTCATTCACTTCTACATTGAGCAGCCATATGACCAAATTTATTGCAAACAAAACAATATCCATTGAAATTTTGAGCATTAGGTTGTCTTATTGGATACCTTCCAACTATGTTCATCTGATTTCCTTGCCTGAATTTCCTTTGACTAGATTTGGAGCTTTCTCCTTTCTCATATCCAAGACCTTGCTTGTCACTTCTAGTCCTCTAACTTTGAACCAGTTCATTAAGCTTAGCTGAGCTAGTTTTGAACTTCTCCTTGTATTCATTTGTAGTAGCAAGTTCATTTCTAAGAGTAACAATTTGTCTTTCAATATCTTCTTCATTATTTCTTGATTGTTGCAACTCAAGCTGCAACTGATTGAATCCATCATTAATTCGTCTAAGTTCTTCATATTTTTCTTTCAAGGACTTAGCAAGATTCTCTCCATTCTTATTTTTGTCTTCAATCTCCTTGGTCATCCTCATCACAATAGATTTTGTCTCATGCTTTAAGACAGTATTATCTATGGTAAGCTTTTCATATTCTTCTGTCTTTTCCTTCAAGGCTTGAATCAGGTGTTCATCTTCATTGCTCTTACCTTCTTTTTACTTAAGCTGATCACAAAGTTCCTTTCTCTTTTCCCTAGACTCATTGATTTTATCTTTCAATGATTGAATGAATTTCTCATCATTCATGAGGCTTGCCTACAATTCTTAGACTTTAGATTTGGATTGATCGAGATCATCTAGTGCCACCAAAAGTTGTTGTTGAAGACTGTCAAAATCCATTGAATCACCTTCCTGGATCTTCCCCAAGATTTTAAAATTCTTTCGAGGAACTAGACTTTGATACCAATTGTTGGAACCACAAGGGAAGACAACTAAGAGGGGGGGTGAATCAATTGTCATTGAAATTTAAAATTATTAAACTTATTCGACTTATTCTTAGATTTGATAAATAACCATGAAAGCATAAACCGTCAACACATCAAAAACACACATAACACCAAGATTTTTTTATGTGGAAATCCTGTTAGGGGAAAAACCACGATGAAGGTTATTCCACAAGATTATACCTTGTTAAAAGTATAAAGGAATAAATGGGGAATACACATGCATTTAGGCACACTGCCTAGAGCTCACTACTCAATTAAAAAAAGAAAGACTCATTGTCTTACAAAAACATTTGGATTACATCCAAAGGATTTGAACTGAGAAAATAGCATCTGCTAATGCCTAATTACAGTTCTGGTTAAGCACATTTGCAACATTCTTCACACTCTATTTGATTCTGCTCTTCTGCTCTTGAAACTCTGTCTACTTTAATTTGGATCACCAATCTTCTTTCTGCTCAAATCAAATTGCACACAATCGATCAATAATTCTTCTAAATTTCACAACACATCGCATCACACACCAAAATGATATAAAAAATTGCTTATATATATCCATGATTAGGAATTACATTAATTACATGTTGGCTTTTACAAAATAGAAAACATGTATACACTGTTGGCTAAATCCATAAACAATTTTTAATTGGAACTAACCAAAGTCAGCCACAACATAGTGAGGACCCAAAACAAAATCCTCAAACATGAAACACCTTAAAAAATTTCTCATCGAATATCCACAACACGCTACATTCACTTAGTCTGATTTCTTGCACTGTTAAACAAAAAACAATCAACTGAATCTTCTAACTTGCACACAAATCAATAGTAGGCTCAATGATTCAAAGATAGGATAAATCAAACACCAAAAAACCTTCCTTGAGATCCACAATGATAACATAAAATTATATATGAATCGATGAACACGATTATGTCAGATGCTCTTTTCTAGCTTTAATAGTTAATCACTAATCTTCAATCTGACTTCCAGTATGAGCAAATACTAAAGTGCGGATAGGATAACTGACTATGGTTTCCATCAATGACAACACCAGATTACTTGTGCAGTGTCTCTTACCAACAATTATAACCTATTCTCAATGGAATTCAACATAAGGAGAAGTAAACATGTTAATGTAGAGAGTTATTTAAACTCACAAATCCCTCTCTAAAATCCTCACAACAAAACTTGAACAAAATTAAGAGATTGGAAATAAAACTCAGGAAATTGTTTGCATAAGGAACCAATGAATTTCTTCATTAATAAAATCTGATTACAAATGGATTTTCAATCATCAAACGACTGATATGAAGCAAATAAACTTATTACATTCATCTTATATGCAAATCAAATACATTTAAAGACAAACAATTCTCAACAATGTGTGTTCTTGAAATCTGCTCATCTTCTAGCTCTTCAACACCACTCGAAACTTCAATATATTCAAACTATGATTCTGAAAAATTCATGGACTATTTTAATTAGTTCAAAATGTGCAATGAAAACCCCAAAATGGTTCTCTAGAGAATACTACGCCTGCTCTCTTCTTTCCTTCCAAAAAAATCCCTTCAAAACGCATTCATTATTTCATAAATTTTTGATTCTCCGCCTCCTTGTTAAGAAATTTATTTCATATACTTTATTTTTTCCTTCCTCAACTAGGTACACCATCTCCTATAGCTGCATAATCAGACCTTAAAAAAAAAAAAAAACACATTAAAATCCATTTCTAGTAGCCTTGTCAAAGATAGGATGTTGCAGTTTTATTCCCCTCCTTTATCTCTTGAAAAAGCAAAAAGTCAAGGCTAGTCTTGTGAGCCCACTTCCCAGTCCATAATTTTTTAGGGATCAATAGTAATTGTTTTAAAACTCCCTATTCAATTTCCAATGCCTCATATCTCCTTCTAAATATTTTTCAAATAAATATTTTTAAAGTTGTTTTTCTTGCTTTTTTCACCCACTAGCCAACTTCAATGTGCAAACAAAATTTTATTGAAAAGTTTAGTTGTCCAAAAATATATCATTTTTCCCCCCATCAGGAAATTCAATCCAAAATGAAATAATTCAAAAATACAAAAAATGATTGAAATAAAAAATTAACATCTTTTTGTTTGATACATGATTTCCAATTGCCATGGATGCTCCTGCATCAAACACCCATGGTAGAAAGAAAGTGATCTTATCAATTTTAAAGAGGATATAAAAGATGAATAACCTTAGATTCAGATAACCAAGAATCATCTTCAACATTCCTCCCAATCCATTTCACTAAGTACTCCATGTATTTCCTTCTTCATGTGCTCTTACTCACCCTGCAATCAAGAATAGTTTCAATCCGTTCTTTCCTTGAACTTGGTGTTGATGTTTTTTGCTGCACATCTACTGTAACTTCATCATTTTAAGAATCATGAAACATGGTTATATCAAAAATATTGAAAATTGGATAGATATTGAGTTCCCTTGGCAATTCTACTTCATAAGCATTACCCGATTTGTGTTTTCTCACAATCTGACAAGGTCCAATCTTCTTCATTTTCAACTTGTTGTAGGTGCCCATTGGGTGCCCATTGGAAACCTTTCTTTTATCAAATGCACCATCACCTCATCACCAAATTGGAATCCTTTGTATCTCCTCTTCAAATCAGCATTAGTTTTTTACTAAAAAATCAATTTATGAATGTGCTTTCTTACCTCTTCATGTAGACTTTTTATGTGATCAGAAAAATCCTCCACATCTGCACTTTTCTTTTCAACTTTGTCAATATTTTTCAGATCTAAAACAACTCTTGGACTTCTTCCGTAGAATATTTGGAATGGGGACTTACTTGTGCTTCTATTCACCCAGTTGTTATAGGAAAACTCAGCTTGAGGTAGAATCAAATACCACCCTTTTGGCTTGTCTCGAACTATACATCAAGTAACAAATTCCCCAAGCTCCTATTCACAACTTCTATTTGGCCATCTATTTGTTGATGCTAGGCTGAAAAAAAATTCAAATCAGTCCTAATATTCTTCCACAACATCCTTCAAAAGTAGCCAACAAACTAATTTGTATCTCTATCAGAAACAATGCTTTTTGATAAACCATGAAGTCTCACAATCTCCCTAAAAAACAAATCTGCAATATGAACAACATCATTAATCTTTTTACATGGTATAAAGTGTGCCATTTTGGAAAACCTATCTACCAATGCAAATATATAATCGTACCCCCTTTGTGTTCTTGGAAAACCAAGAAAAAAATTCATGCTAATCTCCTACCATGGCTTCTCAGGTACAGGTAATGGCTGATATAAACTAGCATTTTGACTAACTCCTTTTGCAACTCCACACCATGCAACCTTACACATATTTTCTTACATATTTCTTCAACTGAGGCCAATAATACCTCTCTCTAACAAGTGCAAAGGTATTATCAAAACCAAGTTTCTTGGAAGACCTCCACTATGTTTTTCCTTGATTAAATTCAATCTCATTGAGCCTCTAGGAATACACAATTGGTTACCTTTAAACAACATACCATCTTGGATCAAATAATCCAACCATTTAGTTATATTTGCTGCAATAGGATCCTTTCAAGCCTTCCATGCTTCTCCAAAATATAAATCTCCTTCATACAACCCTTTGAGCTCATCAAAATCCACAACTTCAACCTGCATTTCAATCAACAAATCTTTCCTTCTACTCAAGAAATCTACAACTCTGTTAGACTTCCCACTCATATGTTTCAGAAAAAAAAAAATGTATAGCTTTGTAGAAACTTAACCCCATTCATTTTCCTTTGACTCATCTTCCCTTGACTACTCAAGTATTGGAGTGCTTGATGATTAGTAAACAAAACAAATTCTTTGGGAAAAAGATAGTTCCTCCATTTCTTAAGTGCTTGAATAATTGCATAAAATGCTTGATCATAAACCAAATAATTTTTCTTAGAATCATTTAACTTCTCACTAAAGTAAGCAATAGGTTTACTTTCTTGGCTTAAAACAACCCCAATAGCATTACCACTTGCATCACAATCCACCTGGAGCACCTTGCTAAAATATGGAAGTGCTAAAACAAGTTTCTTTGCCACTTTATTCTTCAACAAATCAAAAATATTTGCTGCCCCTGTAGTCCATTTAAATTCCTTCTTATCACCCCTCATGGTTTCAATTAGTGGTACACATATGCTACTAAAACCTTTGATGAAATTTCTATAAAATCTTGCTAATCCATGAAATGATCTCACCTCCATTACACTCCTTGGTGTTGGCCATTCCAGAAAATCCTTCACCTTTTCTAGGTCCATCTTGATGCCTTCACCTGATACAACAAAGCCCAAATATACCAATTCTCTCTTCAAAAAGATGCACTTTTTGAGGTTAATCAGAAAATTCTCATTTCTAAGCTTCTCAAAAATAAGTCTAATATGCTTCAAATGCTCTTCTAAAGTATTACTAAAAATTAAATTATCATCTAGATAAATAATTACAAATCTTCCCAAGACCTCTTTCAACACCTCATTCATTAACCTCATAAACGTACTTGGTTCATTGGTTATTCCAAATGGCATGACCAACCACTCATAAAAATCTTCCTTAGTCTTGAATTTCATCTTCCATTTGTCTCCTTATTTGATCCAGATTTGGTGGTATCCACTCTTCAAGTCAATTTTGATGAAGTACTTTGCTCCACTTAAGCAATCCATGATATCATCTATTCTAGGTAATGGAAATATGTACTTGATGGTAATCTTGTTTATTTCTTTTGAATCCATGCACATCCTCCATTCTCCTCCCTTCTTTGGTGAAAAAATATCAAGCACAACACACAGGCTTAAGCTCTCTCTAATTAATCCCTTCCTCAACAAATCAACAACTTGTCTATTGACCTCTTCACTCTCTATAGGTGAAATTTTGTAGGCTTCCTTGTTTGGAAAAATTTCTCCTAGTACTACTTCAATTTGGTGACAAATCTTCCTCATTAGTGGTAGTCCTTCAATCACATTATCTAAAACAATATCTTGTAGAAAATATCCAACTTCTAAAACAACTTCTTCAACATTTTCACTGTTAGTTTTAGGAATCAAAGCAAAACAAAATCTCTCATGCTTCATACCTTTTAGAAAATTCCTTGCATCAACCAAATAAACTCTTGCATTGTTGCAAAATTTCTCTAAATATTCTTTCAGAGGCTTCAACTTATGCTTGACTCCATCCTTGGTCATTGTGTATGTATTGGCATAGCCATTGTGCATTGCTTTGCTATCATATTGTCAAGGTCTTCCCAATAGAATATTACAAGCATCCATTGGAAGAATATCACATAATACTTCATCAAAATAGCCTCCTATCTTAAATTTTACCTCACATTGTTCATTGATCAAAAGCTTCTTGTCATCTTGTACCCATGCTACCCAGTATGGATTTGGGTGCTTCTTCCTCACTAGATACAATTTATTCACTATTTCTTCTGACACAAGGTTGTCTATACTTCCACTGTCAATGATTAAATTACATGCCTTCCCTTCACACTTTCATCAGGTCTTGAATAATCTTTTCCTTTGTGCAGGTCCATTGTCTTCATTTATCAATACTCTTCTTGTCATCAAAACTTCACCTCCTTTTTCTTCTTCTGAATGTAAGGAGTGTGCATGTTTTGCATTTATGTTTGCTGCTATATTTTGATTTTTATTTCTTATTCTTGGTCATTCCTCTTCATGAGGACAATCATATGCCCTATAACCTTCTTCTCCACACTTGAAACAAGTCCCTCCAAAGGTTCCTCTTCTAAAACCTCTACCCGATCTTCCTCTACCTCTCTGATTTTGATCTCTTGACCTATAAGAATCATCATTCCTATGTTGTTTGATGTTTCCTTGGTCTTCATTTCTCTTATTTTTCTGATTTCTATCATATCCTTTCTAGGATCTTCCTTTAGTATTTCCACCATGACCTTTTCCATTTTTTTATTTTCAAATCTTTTATTCATTCTTTCTTCATTTTTTAATGAAATCTAGTATGCATCCTCCATGGTTAGAACCCTCACTAATGTCATCTCCTCCTGAATTCTTGGTCTTAGAACATTAATATACATTTCTACCTTCTCTTTGGTTGCTTCTGAATTCCCTATTTGAATAAGAATTCTATGAAACTCCTCCATGTACTCCTTCACTATCTTTGTTACTTGTCTCAATCCTTGCATTTTCTTGAGAAAATCAAGCTCATAATCCACTGGAATAAATTACCTTTTCATTTTCTCTACCATTATATTTCAGCTTGTGATTTTCTCTTTTCATTTTCTTCCTCTTTCGGGTCCTCAACTTCTTCAAATTTGAAGTATTCCTCCATATCATTTATCCAATATATAAGTTCTTCTAGATTCAAATTTCCATGAAAGGTAGGGACATCAATATTAGTTATTTTCCCCATTTTTGATAGGACTCTCGACAATGGATCCTTGGCAACTACTGCAACTTCCTCTCTTTGTTCAATTGTTTGGCTGGCATTCTCTGGAGCTTCTTCTTCTTCCTCATCACTCTTTAGTTCCATTCTCTATGCAAACCATCTTCTTATTTCTTCTTGAAGTGTTTCTACCTTCTTCTTAAAGCTTTAAAATAATCACCATGGAAAAAGTTTTCCATTCTTCCTCTTCCTCTACCTCTATCATGATGGGCTCCTCTCCCATTCATTTTTTTCAACACCCACAACATAGGCTTGGTGTAAACTGCTTCTCTTCGATGGTTTTTTTACACACACACATGGTATTTATGATCTTATACCACTAATTTAGAGAGTTATTTAAACTAAAAAATCTCTCTCTAAAGTCCTCACAACAAAACTTGAACAAAATTAAGAGAGTGCAAATAAAGCTCAGGAATTTATTTGCACAAGGAACCAATGAATTTCTCTATTAATAAAATATGATTACAAAGGGGTTTTAAGTTATCAAAGGACTAATATGCAGCAAATAAAATTTTTACATTCATCTTATACAAAAATTAAATACATTTAAAGACAAACTATGCTCAACAATGTGTGTTCTTGAAATATGCTCATCTTCTAGCTCTTCAACACCACCTGAAAATTCAATATCTTCAAACTATGATTCTACAAACTTCATGGACTATTTTAATCAGCCAAAAAACTAAAAAAAAAAACCCAAAATGGTTCTCCAAAGAATACTACGCCTGCTCTCTTCTTGCCTTCCAAAAAATCCCTTCAAAACTCATTCATTATTTCATAAAATTCTGATTCTCCACCTCCCTGTCAAGAAATTTATTTCATTTATTTAATTTCTTCCTTCCTCAACCAGGTACACCATCTCTTGTACCTAGATAATAATATCCAAAAAAATAAAAATAAAACACATTAAAAGCCATTTTTAGTAGCCTTGTTAAAGATAGTATGTTGCAGTTTTTATTCCCCTCCTTTATCTCTTGAAAAAGCAGAAAGTCGAGGCCAATCTTGGGAACCCACTTACTAGTCCTTAAATTTTAGGGATCAATATTAAATTTTAAAACTCTCTATTCAATTCCCAATGCATCATATTTCCTTCTAAATATTTTCCAAATAAATGTTTTTAAAGCTGCTTTTCTTACTTTTTTCGCCCACTAGCCAACTTCAATGTGCAAAGGAGATTTTATTGAAAAGTTTAATTATTAAAAAATAAATAATTTGTCCCCCAATCATGAGATTCAATCCAAAATAAACTTATTCAAAAAAAAAAATGATCAATAAAAAATTAACCTCTTTTTGTTTGATACAAGATTGCCAATTGTCATGCATGCTCCTGCATCACATGTGTAGCAAGAAAAAAAAGTTGAAAAATTAATTTTTTAGCCAAAGAGATAAATTTAACATCCCAATTGGAAACCTTTTTATTTAACCTATTTAGATAGCATCTCCACATGGTCGAAAGTTATAATTCCAAATCAAAAGGGATATCAAAATAGTAGGTGATTTCATCATGTTTTTTTTTTGTTTCCAATTTTTGGGTGTCCAATTAGGGGTGGGACCAACATGTGCTTATAATAAAGTAGTCTTATTATGTGTTAATTATGAACCAAAAATAAAGTAATAGAGATTCAATATATCCAAAGTATTGTTCAATTATTTTTATGAATTTTGTAGGAAAAGAATGCTATATCATCAATAGAATGGGAATCGATAACCAAATAAATTTAAGGAATGGAAATGCCCCATATAATATGAAGTTGCTTGGATTTTTATAACAGGTATCCCAATACAAATTAGCAATAAGCATATAATCAAAGGGTGATAAAGGAAATCCTTATCTAATGGAATGTTGTAAAGGAAAGGAATTAAATATAAGGCTATTGACTATTATTAGAGAAATAACATCTATGAAGAGAATTTCAACATTGAAATAAACTTTGGGCCAAAAACCCAACCATTGCATCATTATTTTTAATCTAATATATTCTATCAAAGGCTCTGTCAAAATCTAGTTTCACAAATAAAGAGTTCTGGCTTGATTGTTGAGCCCATTTCTAGGGTTTTCTAGTCTAAGATTAGATTGTCAAGAATCATACCTACCTCTAAGGAAGCCAATTTGCTCTAGTCTTACAATACCCTAAATGATGAGCTTGATTTATATAGTTAGTGCTTTGGTGATAACTTTATAGGAAGTGTTCACTAATGTAATAGGATGCCAACTAGAAATAATATCTTTATACTCATTTAGGCAAAACCCTAATTAAGCCCTTATTGCTATTTAAACCTAAAGAACATATTTTTGAGGGCTTCTAGATAAAGAATCTAAAAATGATATTTTATGTGTTGCCATATGATTTGGTAAAATTAAATAATAGCCCTTCAAATCCCATAATTTTTTTATCATGCATCTACAAAAGAGAGCCCTCTCCAAATCTTCAAGGGATATTCTTTAGTATAATTTTTTTATAACCAAAGATCATTTTTATTAGAAATAATTTTTTAAAAATTGTCTACAAGGGTTTCTTGCACATTAGCCCTATGACTATCTTCTTTAAAAATATTTCCACAAATTTTTTTATAAAATTTATCTTAGTGGGTTTTTGTGTGTAATGAACCTTGATCATCAATCAGTGAACACATGTGTAGATAATTACAACTTAGTGCAGTATGATTGCAACATACACAAATCAAATCAAATATTTATTTAGACACCATTCATATATATTGTAGAAAATAAAATAATTATTGTATTAATTGTCATTATTACACATTAATTATTATTATTTTCTATTAATTATCATATTTTTTAATTTGGTAAACTTGAGTTTTTAATCTAATTGGAGCCTAAAGAGACAATTTATGGGGGGATCTCTTCTCAATGTATTTATCATTAATATCACTACTCCAAGGGATCCCAATCTCCAAGGAATTATCACTTTGTTAAAACCCACAAGCTCAATGACCCAGTAAAGGCCAATAAATTATGAGCATAACAACCTAGTAAAAATAAACACCATGTGAGCATGTTAGCCCAATAGAGGCACATGTCTTGCAAGCTCAATGACCTAGCAAGGGTTTGAACCTTAGTGGTCACCACAATAATGTTGTGACATGAATAGTACATTGTACCCTTATTGGTATTATCTTTAATTTTTATCATTTCACTAATTATCATACCATTATTATCATTTATTATTTATATTTTAATTAAATTCATTATCTATTATGACGATTATCCATTTAATGAATTAATAAGTCTCTAGTTATCCCCTCACAAGTTAACTCCATGGATTTAGAAAATTTACCATCTAATTATCCATTTAATGAATTAATAAATTCATTATTATCCTATCATGAGTTCAAAATGATATTTTTTCTCAACATTTTTAGTTTACTACTCTATTTTTCCAATCTAACTCCAAAACTAGTGGAGTTAACTTTGGATCTTTAACTGAATATTGACTATCCATTTGATCTTCTAAAAATCTATAAATTCATCCTTTCTCTCATCATTTTCATCATGAATATTTTATACAAAATAACTTTGTCAATTTTATCATTCAAGAAACATTAATGTTATGCTAATGAAATCAGAGCACCCACATATTAGTGCATCACAAGTAAATATCCACACAATGCTCAAACTAAGGTTTGTGAGAATTAAATTAATGTTGTTAAGATTTTATTTGTTTTGTGCTAATTTTATCATTTCTTGCACATTTATATTAAATATATAAACATTCTTATGTTTATTATAACGTCATGTGGTACATATATTCATTAGTTCCTCAATACTCATCTATCTCTTATACAATGATCTCATTGTATCCATCACACATTTATTACAATCTCTCAATATCTCACAATATCATATTTTCTTGTATCTATTATTTTTCTCTTTTTATCTCTATCTAAAAATGTGTAGCATTGTCACCCTTCAATTATAGATTATTTATATATAGGTATGTGCCCCCATCCTTGTTTCTACATATTCATTCCCTTTGGGATATGTTGCAATTCCATTGATTATGTTGCATTACTATTCTTATGACTTATAGTGGATACAACTCACCTATACTTCATTAGCCCTATTTTCCAACAACATATACTCCAATTTGAACCATATCTTTTCCTTGATATATGTGATCTCTATCTAACAATTAAAATGTGATATTTAAACATCACATTTGTATCATTAAATATTATAAAATTGGTAGAGCACACCATTCCATACTAAGTAAGAATATTCTTATAAGTAGTGTGCAACTATTTGTATTAGTTATTCCACTAAAATATAGCTTGTTATAACTACTAGATGTGTCATTTTAATTCAATCAATAGTATTTTTGGAAACACAAGGGTAGACAACTGAAAGGTGGGGGTGAATCAATGGTCACCAAATTTCAAACTTATTCAACTTATTAACCTTATTCTTAGATATGATCATTAATCATGAAAGCATAAATAAACAACACATCAGAAGCACACATAACACCAATATTTTTTGTGGAAACCATGTTAGGGGAAAAACCACAGTGGAGGTCAATCCACAATATTATACCTTGTTAAAAGTATAAGAAAATATGAATGGGGAATGCACATGCATTTAGGCACACTGCCTAGAGCTCACTGCTCAATTAAAAAGGAAGACACACTGTCTTACAGAAAGGTTTTGATTAAATCCATCAGACTTTGAACTGAGAAAATAACATTTGCTAATGCCTAATTACAGTTTCGGTTAAGCACATGAACACTTCTTCACTCTTCTTCACGCTCTGATATGCCTTCGAATGATCTGAACAATATTCACACACAAGAATCTCACACTTCCAAATGATAAAACAATTGCTTATATATATCCGCAACAAGAAATTACATTGCTATAAGTCAGATCCAACAAAATAGCAAGAAAGAATATAAATAGTCAACTCAGATCAAATAAAGATTAATCATACAAATCAACCAAGGTCAACCACAACATAGTGAAGACTGAAAATAATATCCTCAAACACGAACCGCTTAAATTAATTACTCCTCGAAGATCCACAACATGCTTCAACACCTTTTTGGCCAAGAACATGAAACACATGAACACACAAGAGAAGATCTCAGATTGCAAGCACAATGATCAATGTAGACATGCAACACAGATAGATCATGAACTAGAAACATCTACAAACATCATGAAACAGTAGAGAAGCATCCACAACAACTAAACTTACTAAAATCACATGATCATCATTCAGGAACATAAATTGAAGTAACAAAAAAATTGCCAGAATACAAATCTTCATAACTTGATAAAATCTTCACACAGATCTCTAAAACTTGACGTGGATAAACTAGATATACTCAACAAGAAACCCTTTAGTCCACAACCTATGAACAACAATTTACTGATCACACTGATAGAAATAACTTCACTTCACCACTGACAACATGTAGCACTTCTTATTACAATTTTCTCAATATCCTCGACATATACAACTTCTAATGCAACAATGCTAATAATGTTGACATCAATGAAAACCACATATCAACAACACACCACAACATCCAACAATCTCCCCCTTTGGAATTGATGGCAACACATGATGTGGAAAATACCATCAACACAACTACACTTACTTCCCCTGAGGTTCAAACTCTTCTTTCCTCAACTCTTCTCCCCACAAATTTTTCACATTACTCTTCTCCCCCTTTGAAGTTAATGACAAAGATCTCTTTTATACAAGCTCTGAACCACATATATGAACACCTGAACATTTGAACATTTGACTACTCCCCCTGAGTAGCAGCCATCACAACATCAATCCGGATCAAAATATGATCATGAAATGCACATATTGATGCAAATCAATGCATCCTTAGTTTTGATTAGGAGGGGTGATCACCCCTAACTTCCCTTTGAGATACTCAAAATTATCCTTAGGTAATGACTTGGTAAATATGTCTGCAATCTGCTCCTTAGTAGGAACATACTCCAATCTGACTTCCTTTTCACTTACTTTCTCTCTCAAAAAGTGAAACTTGATAGATATATGCTTGGTCTTGATAGATTCTTAGAAATGTTAATAGCACTTGAGTTATAATAGAATATAACAATAGGCTCATCATACAAAACTCTAATATCCTTCAACATTTTCTTCCTCCGTAGTATTTGAGTATAATTATTAGCAACAACAATGTATTCTGCCTCTGTAGTAGATAAAGAAATAGCATTCCACTTTTTTCTTAACCATGAAATCAGTTTCTTACCCAAGAAAAATGCTCCACCACTAGTACTTTTCCTATCATTCACATCTCCTACCCAATCAACATTAGTAAAGGCACTCAAAGTAAGATCATCATATTTAGGATACCATAGACCAAAATCAACTATCCCCTTCAAGTATCTAAAAATCCTCTTCACAATAGTCACATGAGATTATTTAGGATTAGCTTGAAATTTTACAACAATATATACAACATTCATGATATCAAGCCTAGTTTGAGTCAAATACAACAATCCACCAATAATTAATTTGTATCTAGTTTGATTTTCCTTCAAAGAATCATCATCAGTTGTCAACTTGCATCCAGTCACCATGGTTGTACCAACTGGATTTGAATCTTCCATACCAAATTTCTTCAACAATTCTTTCTCATACTTAGACTGAGATATAAAGATCCCTTTATCTAACTGAATAATTTGTAATCCCAAGAATAATTTCATCTCTCCAATCATTGACATCTCAAACTCATTCTACATCTCATCAACAAACTTCATGCACAAGCTATCATCTCCTCCAAATATGATATCATCAACAAAAACTTCCACAATCAAATCTTTATCATCATTCTTGAAATACAAATTACTATCAGCAGTACCTTTGTTAAATCCAAGCTTCACCAAGTACTTATCCAATCTAGCATACCATGCTCTAGGGGCTTGTTTGAGTCCATACAATGCTTTCTTCAATTGGAAAACCATATCTCCCTAATCAATCAATTGGAATCCATCCAGTTGTTCAACATACACTTCTTCCAACTCACCATTTAGAAAAGCCGACTTGACATCCATTTGATAAACCTTGTAGTATTTGTAAGCAACATAAGCAAAATCAATACCTTCATCTGTGAATATCCCTTGCATACCAGTCTTGCTTTGTTTCTAACCACTTCACCTTGTTCTTTTAGTTTGTTTCTAAAGACCCATTTAGTTCCAATTACGTTCTTATCCTTAGGTTTGGGAACAAGAATCCATGTATCATTCTTTTCAATTTGTTGTAGTTCCTCTTTCATTGCTTCAACCCAATGTTCATGTTTGCATGCTTCATTCACATTGTTAGGCTCAGTCTTTGAAATCAAACAATATTCTTCTACAATTCTTCTCCTAGTATGGACACCTTTGTTCTTATCACCTATGATCTGATTCTCTAAATGATTCAATCTCACATACCTTAGAGTCTTCTTAGAATGTTCTTCAACTTCAGGCTCTTTTGATCTCTCTTATGTTCTTCCACCTGTTTCTCCTTCCTCTTGATCTTCTTGATTCACTAGAATGATTTGGACTTGACTTGAAGTTTGAACTTTGTTTGTATTATCATTCTGATCATCAGAATCATATCCATAGGTTCTAGATAGTGTATCAACCTTAACATTTTCACTTTCAACCATTTTCTTCAATCTTTTATTGTACCACCAGTAGGCCTTACTTTTAGTAGCATAACCTAGAAAGATTCCTTCATCACTCCTAGCATCAAAATTTCCTATATCTTCATCTCTTTTGATATAACACTTGCTTCTAAAGATCTTGAAATATCTAACAGTAGGATTTTAACCAGTCCATGGATCAAAAGGAGTCTTACCAGTATCACCTTTGATTTGTTTCTAGTTAAGTGTGTACGCAAAAGTACTCACAACTTCTCTCCAGTAGATATGAGGTACACTTCCTTCCAACATCATGGTTTTAGCAGCATCTAGTATTGTTTTGTTCTTCCTTTCCACAACTCCATTTTGTTGAGGGGTCCATAGTGCAGATAATTGTATCTTTATTCCATGCTCTTCACAAAAAGAATTAAACTCACTGGAAGTGAATTCACGACCTCTATTTGATCTTAGACACTTAATCTTTAGACTTGTCTTTGTCTCAACCATAGAATTAAAGATCTTGAACTTTTCCAGAGCTTCAGATTTCTCCCTTAAGAAAGTAGCCCACATCATCCTTGAATAGTCATTAATAAGCAACATGAATACTTGTATCCTTGAAAACTTCTAGCTCTAGCAGGACCACACAAATCAGTATGCACAAGATTCAACAATCCATTTGAATTTTGTTGTTTACTTTGAAATGAAATTCTTGTTTTCTTTCTTAATTGACATTCTTTGCATATGGAATTAGTAGGTTTCATCAGTCTAGGAAGATCTCTCACTGCCTTAGTGGAACTTATCTTGAAAATATTATCAAAGTTAACATGTTACATTCTCCTATGCCACAACCAAATTTCATCAATTTGAGCAATCAAACAAATTTTACTAGCAACACTCAGGTGAAAAATATTACCTTTTATTTTTGTACCTAATGCAATCACATTTCTAGAATTTCCCAATATTTTGCACTTACCATCCATGAACTGAAGATTGTATCCCTTATCAAGCATCTGTCGAACACTTAGAATATTATGCTTCAAAACTTCAACATACAAGACATCATCAGTATTATGCTTACCATCAAGAGAAATGTATCCTCTTCCATGGATCACACCAGTTGTATTATCACAAAATATCACAACACCACCATCATACTTTTCCAAACTCATAAATTTGCTTTTATCTCTTGTCGTATGATGAGAACAACTAGTGCCAATTACCCATTCACCTTTCTCTTCAACTCGAGTAGCTAGGGATTTCTCCACATTTGTACAACTAGCAGATTTAGTAGACACATGATGATAGGGTAGGGTTGGATGGAACACTCACTACTCCATGCTCTGGGTCTCACCTTGGTGAACCCATTTGGTGTCACTCTCCACCACCTAAACCTATAGGCCCTAATTCTTGTTAGGTACCCCTAGTTCTCCTGGCCAACTCTACTATCATCTCCATTTCCCTAACCAAGCCAATCTTGGTATTCTCTCTACCATTCTCTCCTTAGCCCTTAATCTTCCTAAAGGCTAGCTAAGTCTCCAACCTTCACTAATTTGATGCAGGGGTGTGTGATGTCTCCCATGGCTTCAAGACCATTCCCCTAGGGTTCCTGATCATCCACCAATCTCCAATTCTCCACCGCTCTCACCAAACCCTCTTCTAGGGTTAGAAGGCTACTAGCCCTTGAGCCCCAATTAGGTCTCCTAACCCGAAAGAAATGGAAACCACTCCAAAAATATCTAAATGACCTAGGATATTTTCTTGGGGTTTGTGTTTCTCATTCCCACACCTTGAATATTTTTGGGGTTTTGGACCTTCACTGTCCGTACACAGGCGTAATCCACATTCTAGCAATTTTAGGGCTTTTTAAGCCATTTCCTAACTGCACAACAACCTGTCAGCTTGTTTCAAACTCCAAATGGTTTGTCAGGGCTCCACCCTTCTTGACAAGCCTTTGCAAGGCCTCCTGCATCCACCACACACCTTGGTTTTCCAGGGAATTGACACCCCTGCAACTTTAGTGCTTGTTTTTCACTGTCTTTCCTAGCCAGGCATTGCCAAGCTCACCTAGGAAGAGACTTTCCTCATGATCACTCGAATCCTATAGAATCCTAACCCTAACCTATTTATAGACATGGAGCTTAGCAACATTCCCAACAAGCCCGTACTCAAGGTACAGTGGTAATGTAAGCTAAAACCCCATTTTCCACAGTCTACTAGTCAGAACAACAATTAAAGAAAGAACAAAGTATTTACAAGATAACTTGAAAATGACTAACCTGCTATCTACTACTCCAAATAATGTTTGAAATAATATTTCACTACTTTATAATCTACACAAAATACCATGATCAATCCATTAACCCACTAATTCAAAAACATGAACAAAACAGGAAATGCACACTCAAAAATCACTGTTTTCTTGATTTCAAAACTAATTACGAACTCAAATGATTCCAACCTCAATTCGATGTCAAGGTTCCCTTTAAATATTTCCTCTAAAGCAATTAAGCTCATTTGGTCGGTCATGTAAGGGATACAGATGGCAAAGCTGTAAAACACACTGTGTTTTTCAACTTTTGCCAAAAATTAGAAAACTAAGTAAAAATGAGTTTGTAACTCATTCTCCCTTCCCCAACCTCTATCCTAGAGAACAACTACATCCATTAACTATATCCTCCACTCAATGGTCAACATGACCTTATTGATAAACAATAAAACATAAGAAAAACAACCTAGACTTCCTAAATGCCTAAGATTTCCTAGGTGCTCCTGCACCACATGACTATTTTCCTTGGTAGAAATAAACACAAATTCATCTTCACTTGCATTTCCTTTATCAGATTCATCATCTGCCACACCTTCATCAGTAGCATAGTAACAATTATTTTGGAATTTAGGCTTGTTAAATATTGGATTGGAAACTCTCTTAGGACACCTTGATGCAAAATGACCTATCTTATTGCATGAGAAACATTTAATAGGAAACTTACCCTTATACTTGTCCTCTGGCTTCTCTTTTCACAATCAGTGCTTCAAGTTCTTCTAGCTCTCTTTCTTCTTCATCGAGCTATTTCATTTCATCCTCATACTTGAATGTATTTCTTGATGAACTTTCACCTGGACCATATCTCTATTTATCTCTTCTAGAAGTAGTGGCCTTGAATGCAGGTTCAACCTTAGGAAGGGAATCACCAAATTCACTCAACTCAAAAGCAATAAGCTTACCAATCAACATATCTTTGGTAACATTTGTTACAGTTCATAACTCTTCAATAGCACTAGCTTTGACTTTGTAAGAATCAGGAAAGGATCTAAGAACTTTAGCAACAATCTCTGATTCGTCTATCTATCCACCAACACATCTGATACCACACAAAAGTTCATTCACTCTTCGCATGAAAGTAGTAACATTTTCATCATCACCCATTTTCAAATTTTCATATTTCCCTTTCAGACTTTGTAGCTTAGAAATCTTCACATTAACATCACCTTCATACAAGGTCTCAAACTTTTTCCAGATCTCATAACTAGTCTTCAGATCCATCACATTTGTCATCTTAGTATCAGTCAAAGTACTCAACAATGCCTCCTTAGCTCTGATATTATACTTAGCATCCATGATCTCAACAAAAATAGTAGGACCATTATGTGGAATAACATATATATTTCTTGTAATACTCTAGTAGGGTTCACCAATGTATCTCAGATGGAACTACATTCGAGTCTTCCACAAGGAATAATTTGTTCCATCAAATCTAGGACTATCCTTCTTATAAGTTGCCATCTTGGATCACCTCAAGCTATAAAACTTCTTCCAAGGAACGTGCTCTCATACCAATTGTTGGAAACACAAGGGCATACAATTGAGAGGGGGGCTGAATCAGTTGTCACCGAATTTCAAACTTATTCAACTTATTAACCTTATTCTTAGATTTGATCATTAATCATGAAAGAATAAATGAAAAACACATTAGAAGCACACATAACACCAACATTTTTTTACGTGGAAACCCTGTTAGGGGAAAAACCACAGTGGAGGTTAGTCCACAAGATTATACCCTATTGAAAGTATAAGAAAATGTGAATTGGGAATGCACATGCATTTAGGCACACTGCCTAGAGCTCACTATTCAATTATAAGTGAAGATACACTGTCTTATAGAAAGGTTCTGATTAAATCCATCAGACTTTGAATTGAGAAAACAACATATGCTAATGCCTAATTACAGTTCTGGTTAAGCACATGAACACTTCTTCAAATGATCTAAAGAATATTTGCACACAGGACTCACACACTTCACACTTGCACACTCTAGCACACTTCCAAATGATGAAACAATCACTTATATATATCCGAAACAAGAAATTACATCGCTATAAATTGGCTCCAACAAAATAGCAAGAAAGAATATAAATAGTCAACTTAGATCAAATAAAAATTAATCATGTGAATCAACCAAGGTCAGCCACAACATAGTGAAGACAAAAAATAACATCCTCAAACACAAACCACTTAAATTAATTACTCCTCGAAGATCCACAACATGCTTCAACACCTTGTCGGCCAAGAACATCAAAAAACATGAACATGCAAGAGAAAATCTCAGATGGTGAGCACAACGATCAATGTAGACGTGCAACACAGATAAAGAACGAACTAGAAACATCCACAAACACCATGAAACACCAGATAAGCATCCACAACAACTGAACTTACTAAAATCACATGATCTTCATTTAGGAACACAAACTGAAGTAACATAAAAACTGTCAGAATACAAATCTTCATAACTTGATCAAATCTTCATGCAGATCTCTGAAACTTGACGTGGAAAAATTAGATATACTCAAAAAGAAACCCTTTAGTCCACAACCTCTGAACAACATACTGATCACATCGACATAAAGAACTTCACTTCACCACTGACACCCTGTAGCGCTTCTTATTGCAATTTTCTCAATATCCTTGATATATACAACTTCTAATGCAACAATGCTAATAGTGTTGACATTAATGACAACCACATATCAGAAACACACCACAACATCCAACAAGTATCTTAGCATTGTCAATTAAGGAGGGGATACCATCGACGCTTCCATATTTTGTGAATCCATAAAAATACTTGATAATTATTCCAACCACAAGTTTACATCTCTTAATTATTTAATGTGTGCTATCAAACTTTGCCTGTACTCTTGTACCTAGTGGAACTAAGGATGCAAGTTTTTAATCTACACCATGGTAGTTCCATCTAATCTTGCATTACATTATATGATGTTTAGGTCCATGATATCTATTTTTTATGTTTTATAGATAAATATTCAAGGCTTTGGTCAATATAGGACAACCAAACGATATGGATATAATGTAGTAACATTTCCACAAATCCCCTCCATGTTATTGATCTCAAAAATTAGCTTTGTTTGGGCTATATCATATTTAGTCTAATCTCATCTAGTTATTTCTTCTCATGTTTCCCTAGAATATTTTCTTTAATTTTTTCTTTAAATCTTCATCTCAACTTCTTAATTATGCAATAAATGCATTGAACACTAAGCCTTTTTGTTTTTATAGTGGCAATAATAAAATTATTATGATAAAAATAATCATTTAATTAGATTTCAGACATGGCCGTAGTGATAGATTCATTGGTAGTCATATACAATATAAATGGGTGCTCCCTACCATTATTTTGTAGTATGTCTCCCATCTCAAATCTTTGGATTGGAGATATCTAGGAGATGTTCACTTATGACCATGCAAATGTATAAGTGAGGAAGGTTGGTGCCAAAGTTACTATTGATTGCAACTACTTTTATTTGGAAATAAATTCCTTGATTTTTTGTAGGGTCAAAAAATTTGGATGCCATGAGTAATTAATATATTTTTTCCTACTAGTTTTTGAAAACTCTCCTTTTATCATTTCCTTGTGAACTTATTTCTTCTCTTTATAAAAATCACTACCTTGTGGCAAGTCTTATTTTTATGTTCAATTTGTTGTTCTCCTTTATATTGTTGTGTCTCCTATAAGTTTTGTTTCTCTCTTGTTCCTCTTGTTCTTCTATTTTTTCTTGTTCATCCCTGATAGCTCTTGATATCATGATTTAACTTATATCCACATCCTTCTCACCTTGCACAATGTCATCTTGAATTTCCTTGACTAGATCCTCTACACTTATTCCTGTTATGTCACAATCTAGTTATTATTTTTTACTTAACTACTCCTCAACTATAGCCTTTTTGTTGCTAGAGAATCATTACTCTTTCCTTGGAATCATTAGTTTGATATAAGAGAGTGTCCACTCTCTATTTAGATAGTAGTTCTTAAATTTTTTAAATGGGATAGTTATTCTTTTTTACTTAACTACTCCTCAACCATAGCCTTTTTGTTGCTCGAGAATCATTACTCTTTCCTTAGAATCATTAGTTTGATATAAGAGAGTGTCCACTCTAGATAGTACTTTATTTTTTAAATGGGCTAGTTGTGTTCTACTAGTCAAAGATAGGTATAAATTCTAAGCTATCTTCTCTAATTTATCTTTTTCATACTCTCATCTAACTATGTTACTTCCTATCTTTTGGAATTATTATAAGATGTAATAGTTCTTATAGGGCTTATTTTATTTTATCTATCGTTGGGTAAGAACTACCAACAATGTAGTCTAGAAAAACTTGGAAAATAGCTTCCTTATTCTTTGTATCAGCATTTGTGTATACATATATGCCACTTCTAATGACTTCCCTAGTGTAAAACATGTTCTATACAATATTTGTGCATTCATTGCTCGTTCCTTCTCCTTTTTCATTCATTCTTTAGGATTATTTGTTCTCTTGTTTTTAGTCACATTCTCTTCCACAACTTTATATTTTCTTAGTTAATTCCTTGTAACTCTCTATAGTATTTAGATACCACAAGGATCTCTACTTAAATTTCTTCCTCAACTTGGGTAAATTTTCATTTTTCCTAGTATTGGTGTCTTCTTTTTGGTTGAGAGGGTTCATCTCCTACTTTATTTTTCTCCACACTCATGTGGAGAAATGGTGAGATTTTTAGCAATCTTTGTGGGAGATTTTATATTTTCCTCTCCTTTTTTTTGTTGGAAATAGGTGCCTCAGATTTACAAGCTCGATTGACTTACTGTAGCAGTTGTGTTTGTTTCTCTATCAACTTGACAGTTCTTTATTGGTGGGACCTTGTTCTTAGTCCCATTGATGGATTGATGACATTCTATTCAGTGTGGTTTGTTCTATTGGTGGGAGTTGGTCACTTTGGTGGGACTTTCTAAGTCTCCCCAATACTTCAATGTGACTATTTTGGTGTGACAATGTGTTATCAGCGAGACTCTGCCTTGAGTCTCCTCGATAGACTGATGGACTGTGGTGAGCATGTTGGTGACTCATCGGTGTGACTTGGCTTCATTGGTGGGACTCTATCCCGAGTCTCTCTGATGACCCAATAGCCATGGTAATATCACAAGATCGCAGAAAGTTAGAACATTGGAACCTCATGTCAGAATTTGTGGAGTTTTGGAAACCTTCGACTTACCAACCATAATGATAAGCTGATAGGCTTCATCGGTGTGACTTCCTTATATCAGTGGGAGATAAATTGGTGTCCCCTTGATATGGTGATGAGGTTGACTTGGTAGCTCACGGAGAATGTCGTGGTGGGACTTGACCAGTGCTAGAATGGAAAGCGATGATTGAATGATGGTCGTTGAAGGTTATTTGGTTGATTGACTTGACAAGATGAATCAGACATCGAAGAGACTTGTTGATTTCAGAGAGAGATGAAAAGAGTCTCTTCAATGGCCTGACATGGTTAATGAAAGTTGGCAACTAAATGGTTGGTTTCCTGGAACTGAATTGACCATGGATGGATGTCAAATATATATTGTAACACTCTGTAATAAGTTGGGGTTTGGTCAATTTAGTGATGTTCTACATTGTATGCTATACAAGCTTTGTAACAGTGTGAGAGAACAACTGTAATCAAAATCTATATACGAGGTTGATTAGGGGATTGCAATGCTGCTATGAATTAACGCTTGAGAGTGGAGTTTGTAACTCTATATGTAATTGGTTTATTGTAATACAAAGTGACTTTACTTGGTGTGTAGGTTTTTCTCCCGTAAGGGCTTTCCCACATAAATCTGGTGTTCAATTTTTTGTGTGTTAAATTGTCTATTCTTTTGTTTTGTTGTTGTTCATCTTAATGACTGTAACTCGAATTAAATGAAATTTTCTAGACTTATTTCATAAGAATTTTGCATTTGGAAGGTGTTTCCACACCGAGCTTTCCTTACAAGTGGTATCAGAGCCTGGCCAGTTGTGTTATCCTTGTGGGTAGGGCTAGTTTTTTGTGCTAATTCTGTTTAGTGCGATTCTTGCGAAGAAAACTAATTTTCTTGATTATAGATTGAGATGGAAAGCACATCAGGAAGAATAGAAATTGAAAAATTCAATGGCATAAATTTTGAGTTGTGGAAAGTCAAAATGGAAGACTTGTTGGTGGATAACGATCTTTGGATTGCTGTTATGGGGAAAAAACCATCAAGTATGAAGAAAGAAGAATGGGACCTCACAAATAGAAAATCCAAAGGGATGATAAGACTTTGTTTGGCTAATTTTTTTCTCCTAAACGTTCATGACGAGAAGACTACATGTTCTTTATGGAATAAATTTGGTGATATTTATCAGGGAAAGTCTCTGGTGAATAAGTTATTACTGAGGAAGAAGTTATACTCCTTGAAGATGGAAGAAGGAGCATACATAGTATACCATCTAAATTCATTTAATATGATTGTTTCTTAGTTGGCCTTTGTGGGTGTGAAGACATAGGAGGATGATCATTGTATGCTTATGTTATATTCCTTACTTGACACATGGGATCATCTAGTGATGGATATTGGAATTTCAACAACCACTTTCAAGAAAAAAGATGTGGTTGCTTCGTTTTTGTTAGAAGAAATATGGAGGAAATCTTCTGAGATGCAAAAGGAGGCCCTTGTTGTCCAAGGTAGATCAAAGGAGAGAGGCAAGAAGAAAGAAAAGAAGTCTAAATCCAAATTTGAAGGGAGATCAAAGTCTCCTGGAAAGAAGTCCAAGGTGAAATGCTGGAATTATGGGCAGATTGGTCATATTTGGAAGGATTGCAAAGAGGAGAAAAAGAAGAACAAAAACAACTCTTCAGATAAAGATTTTTCTCAGAGTGATTCAAATGCCTTCATGGCAACCTTGGTGACTCAGGCATTAGATGATGTATGGCTGATTGGCTTAGGTGCATCTTTTCACATGACATCTCACAGAGATTGGCTCACAAAGTATGAAAAGTATGTGTTACCAATTTTTCGCTACAACTCAATTGGTGGAGCTAGATTAAATACTGTTATATTTGAAGGTGGAAAATATAGTTATTTCTACATATGCTAAGTGCTGATTATATCTTAATCATCATTTTATAAGTGATAGTTATGAATTGAGGTGAAGAAGCAGAGTTTCAAGAATTTTTTATCATTTTACAATCAAATGAAGTATAGGATTGAGCGTACAAAAACCAAAGAATTTCAATTGATTTCTTTTATTTCATGAAGTGATTCATATTTATAGAATTTCATTTGATTGCAAGAATTCAAATGATAGTACAACATTGCATTGAGATGCATTTTCTTTTCAAAATAAAAAGCATAAGATTGAAATCAAATATCCACACAAGCCATGGATGGGACTATCACAATGCATCATAAAAACCACACTGCACTATGGAAGATGCATAAAAGAAACTATCACATAAGCATAAACATAATCATCATTGTTATTGATCGATGGCTGACGTAGAAGTGGTGGACCATTTGTCTTCTTCGAGCTCCATTGACCTGTAGGAAGGAGGAGAGGGATGTCAGAGGATCTGACTATGAATATACCTACATGAACCATCAACGATAATGTAGTATGCTACTAATCATGCACTGAAACAATCAAATGAAGTGCAGGAACATAGGCTGAAAAAGAGACATCAATATCATGATATATTATTTTTTATGCTAACATCATTTGCTTGTTTGTGCAGGTATAGGGAAAATCATGAAGCTGATTATTATTTGAAGACCAAGCATGTGGAGAAAAATGGGCTCCCACAAGGGTAGAGCTCGACATGCTGCCCCCTATTCATTACAAGTGGGCTGAGAAGGGATTGCAATCATCATATTCATCAAGAAAGGAAATGCAACTAAAAGAGTATAGAAAAATTATCCATCAAACCATCAAACCTACTATTCACTCATAACAATCAAGTAGGTACTACTTCAAAGCTATAGGTGAACAGTTGGTTTAAATCGGTTCATTAATTCAACTAATTGCAAATCTCAACATTGCTGCCATAGTTTTTGTTCATCTCATTCATAATATTATGCAAGGTTCAACAGTGTTCTTTCTCTCAATCAAGGATAGTGAACATGCATACATAATGCCTCAACAAAGATAATTGTTTCAGATTTTCATCTTAGAAGAGAGCAAGTGCACGAAACAACTTTGTTAAATGGAGCATAAAAATGCATGAAGAGTGCCAGATAAGAAATAGTGACAACATCTAATCAATGCATGAACAGTTCAGTCATCTATTAAGAGGTGAAGCAATCAACTTGTTTGTAAGTACATAATACAGTGCTCAAGTGGGTTGGACACAATCTTTTGGCTGGCAGTGGAATGAAATAGTCCAAAGAGCATAACTGTAAGTGCATAGGAGACCAAGGTAAACAGCTCATCTGCAAATTCAATCAAAGATATTTTTGTGTGTAAGAAGGGAACAACAATATAATGATGATTGAAAATATAAATAGAGATATTTTGTTTAAGAATCTCATAAATTTATTTGCGGATTTTCAACAAAATACAAAGGGAGTATGTTTTTTCTTTTGAATATCAATATCATGGTGGGGTTTTGACAAAATACGAGCCTTTACACAGTGTTCCATGGTTGGGCCAGAATACAACAAAAAGCACATTCAGATAAGGTTGTTCTTCAGAATTTAAAATACCCATATGAAGGAAAGTCAGAATTTTAGAGTGTCAAAGGAAATATATGATGGGTCGAGCCTAGATTTTACACATATATCAAAATATACAGATTTTTGTTTATTCTTCATACACCCACATTGGGGTTTGAGTTTAAAGACATGTTTAATGCCATTCCCAGGTTACCCATATGGATACTTCTACAAATAAACAAATAGATGCTTTCTTACAACTTTCAGCGACACCCATGTGGAGGTTTTTTAATAGAAAGGCAATATAGATGTGTGTTCTTCAGAATATTATATACCCAGGTGGGGTTTATACACAGTGCTCTCATGGAGCGAGCTCAAATTTTCCAGAAATGCAAAAATAAACAGTATTATTTCAAGATAGCAAATACACATATGGGTTTTTGTTCCAGGAGTTCATAATACAAATGAAAGCCATGCTGGATTAAATCTTGAATTTTGAATACATGACAAGACATACAGATTTTTGTTTACATTTCTTGAATACCCACACCAAGTTTTGTTGTAGATAATATAAAAGAGGTAAAATGTGGTTTTGGGTTGAGCCCAGAAAAGTCTCAGAATGTTAGGTTTGAGTATGTATATGGTACGACCAAGAGAAGGATTTACAACTTCAAATTTTCACCTCTTGCTATAGGAATTTCTTAAATATGCATGCTACAACTAGAATATGAGAAAAACAAGTGGAGTCATACAAATTTATGAGTAAAAATGCATTTTGACATATAAGCATGGCACGGCCTGCACAAATGGCTCGCATATTTATTCCTTAATGATCATCTTGCTCACGCACAGGATAAGTTTTATGAGTTTTTTAGAAGAGTAAAATGGAATGAAAAGAGTTTCTAAAGGAGCAAGCAAGGCTTACCATGCGCGCTAGAGGAGATTAAGCAAGCCACAACCAGCTCTTAAAAGGCTTCAATATGTAGTAGTAACCTCCCACAATGAAGATAAAAAATGCAAATGCAAGAGAAGGAAACATCAGAGCCAAAAAATGCATCAGAAATATGTAGTAACCATGGCTAGTGAAGCTTTTATTCCCCTCAAAAGAGCTCAAAGAATGAGTCAAGTGAACAGTCAGTGATTCTCACCCATAAAGCTGAGTGGAGACCTCATTTTGTCTCTTGCAAAATCAAACCAAAATGCCTAGGCCAAGCTTGTGTATGGTGGCCAAATGGTGTGGTATAAACAAATAGACATATGAAGTGGAAAGCGCATCAGAAATTGTGTTGCAATTGCGACCTCAAGGCCAAAACTATGACTCAAAACAAACAAAGAGTTCCAGAGAACCCACAGGAAACTCATGAGAGATTCTTACCATCAGAGGCTGAGTATGATGAAGCACGAAGATTGGAAGAGTGAGCTTCAATCTGCAAACCCAAACCCTAGTTCACATGGCGACGACTCTTGCTAAGAGCTTTCTCTCAAAAGACACAAAGTGAAATGATGCGAAATATTAGGTTTTCATTGTGTTTTGTTCACTAGGGTTTCTCAAACCCTAGGTCGACTTAGGGAATTTTTCCTTATATTTTTACAAAATATCAAGATCTGAAGCTTAATACCTTGAGGGGGGTTGAATTCTCATATGCCTAGGTTGACTTTGTTTAAGTCCTTAGGGCTTGTGTTTTTATATTAACATTTATACATTTTCCTTAGTGGAGAATGAAGAATGTCAATGCCTTAGGATTATTTTAATTGATTTTGAGGGGAAATCAGTTAATATATGAATGATGAAAATATTTTATGACTTAGGGTTGTTATTTTTCAATTGAGTTTTTAAGAAATCAATTAATATTTTGATGAGGAGAGTTGTATTTTTTATATTTTTTATGATTTTTTAAAAAGAAAATAAAGCATTGTATTGGAGAAATAAGGTAGTTATATTTTGCAAAAGATTTCAAGCAATCTTTAATTGTAAAATTAGTCAAATTGTGAAATCTACAACTATGTAAAGCAAAGATAAAGCAAACTGTTTTTATCTTTTTGCTATTTTTAGCAGATTGCTTTTATTTTTGCCTTGGGCCGAATTTGATATTCCTGTTGGAGAGATAAGGTGTTTTATTTGCTTTAAAAGTAGATTTAGTCTATTTTTAGGAGCTTTTCAGTATGAGCATGGAAACAGTGTTTTTTTCTGCTTTTATGCAAACTTTTGAGGCAGTTTGAGGCCTTTTCCTCGAGCTTTCTTTGTGAGCTCGAATTAGGGTTTCTAGAGGGTTATTTTTTGAAGAAAACTTAGTTTTCTGCCTTCTTCTCTGTTCAGATTTTAGTTTCTTTCTCTTACACTTTGTTAGCTTGTAAACTCATTTTGTACTCAGTACAAACATATTTTGGCATACTCCTTCAATTGAATAAAGACAACATTTCTACTTCTCAATTCTGTGTTTACTTACAGTTTCAGTTTGATGTTATCTTGTGATCTCTGTTCATAGAGTCCTTGTTATGTCCTAAGACTACAATTCTTGATGTAAAAAGTTCAAAATATAGGTTGCATGTTGTATTTCAAGTCAGGTCTTCATGCAAATTATTTATGTATTAGTTGTTCATGAGAGGTTGTGAGATATTGTGTCTTTCTGAAAGCTGTTTGTGAGGAAGAGATCAAAATCATCATTAAATCATTACCAAGTTTTGAAAATCATCTTTTAGTCATAGGGTTTAATTTTAGTCATCTTCTAACTTTTTCCCTTAGAAAAATACTTAGAATAATATTCATCATTTGAAGAACCAGCTCGCTCTGGAGATTCGTTCTTGCAATGTGTTACCCACAAGTCAAGAACGTTTCCATGTGTTAATAGATTGCTGAACTTTTAGTTTCAATAGGGTGAAAATCTATTTGAGAATAGTATGCTGGTGGAAAGGTGTACCTGGCAGGTGGTTCATGTCTTGAAATTGTTGGCTGTGGAAGAGTTAGAATTCAATTTCGTGACAGAAGAATAAAAGGAATTGATGGCATAATGCACATACTAGGTCTAGCTCGTAATCTGCTTTCTATTAGTAAGATGAATGATGTTGGTGTGCAAGTCTCATTCTCTATTGGTGGTTGTCAGATGACTAGAGGCTCCTTGCTGTTGGCTAGGGGTACACAAATTGACACTTTGCACAAGCTAGACACATAGGTGATTCAATGCAATACTGCCTTTGCAAAGTCAAGCAAGGATTCTTGTGTAGAGAAGGAGAATAAAATTCCTTTGGGTGAAAACTCTTTTGAGGTGAAACTCCTAGTAGAGAAAACCATGTTGTGGCATCATAGAATCAGTCACATAGGAGAAAAAGGCTTTAAAGCATTGAAAAATGAAAACCTGGTAGAAGGGCTTGATGATTGTAACCTTGAGTTCAATTTTTGTGAACATTGCATTTATGGAAAGCAACACCATGTTTCATTTTACTCTAGTCCTCATAAATATTCTGCCATATTGGATTATGTTCACTCTAATGTATTTGGTCGAGTAAATGTTCATTCCCTATCGAAGTCTAAATATTATGTTTCTTTTATTGATGATTATTCAAGAAGGGAATTTGTGTATTTTCTTAAAAGTAAATCAAAAGTGTTCAGTCAATTTAAAGAGTTTAAAAAATTGGTAGAAAATTAGAATGGAAGGAAAATTAAATGTTTAAGGATGGATAATGGCGGTGAGTTCTATTCTATAGATTTTGAAAGGTATTGCAAAGACCATGGCATTAAAATGCATAAAACTATGCCTTATACTCCACAATAGAATGGAGTTGTTGAAAGGTTGAACACGATGTTGATGGAAAGAACGAGAAATATGTTGAGCAATGTTGGTCTAGAGTAGAAGTTCTAGGCTGAGGTTGTGGCTACAACATGTTACTTAGTTAATCATTCACCTAGTTTGGCTCTTGTTGACAAAATTCCTATGGAAGCGTGGTTTGGTAAGAATCCCTCTCTGAGACATATTCGTGTCTTTGGCTACAAAGTATATGTTTGTGTCGAATGAGAAAAGATCTAAGTTGGAAATAAAAGTTGTAAAATGTATCTTAATCAACTATGGCATTGGTGTGAAAGGATACAAGCTTTGATCCTGTTACTGAGAAGGTTGTGTACAATGAAAGTGTAATCTTTCGAGAGTTGAAACCTTCTACAATTGATCTATAGTGAGAGATAGAAGAAAAAGAAAAGAAGGATGATGTAGTTGAAATTCATTTGACTCTAGGTAAAGAGGAACTATGAATTCAAAGTGTACCTGAAGCTGAGGAGAGATTTAGCAGCTCTAAGAGTTCTGAACAAGAAGAAGAACCACAACCTCAGCCTCAGCTTGTGAGGAGGTCTACACGTGAAAAGTGGCAACCTGATAGGTATGGGTTTTCTATGTTGGATTCAAATTGTTCCTATTCTTTGATTACTAACACTGATGAGCCTAAGATTGTAAAGGAGGCTATTAATATGTTTGATTCACATTCCTAGTTGGAAGCCATGAATGAGGAAATGACATCATTGAAAAAGAATTAAACTTGGGATTTGGTACCTTTTCCTAAAGGTCGGAAGCCTATTGGCATGGGTATTTAAGAAGAAGATTGGTCTAGATGGTAGTTTTCAGAATTATAAAGCTAGGTTGGTCACGAAAGGTTATTCCCAGGTGGAGGGAATTGATTATGAAGAAATATTTTCTCCTATAGCTAAGCTGACATCTATTAGATTTCTGTTGTCACTTGTAGTTGCATATGACTTAGAGGTTGAGCATATGGATGTGAAAACAACGTTTCTTCATAGAGATATGGAAGAAGAAATTTATATGTCCCAACTTGAGCACTTTTTTGAAAAAGGTAAAGAAAGTTTGGTTTGCAAGTTAAATAAATCTTTGTATGGTTTAAAGCAATCACCTAGAATGTGGTACCACAATGTAGGAATAATGTGTCTCAAATTCATTGGTGGAATCCCAATTTTAGTCATTGTCATGTCTAGTTACACTAAGTATTCTACCTTTTACCGCTAACCCAAAGTGGTGGTTAAATATGTTGGCAGTAGGGCGGCATCACCACCACCTCGTGACTGTGTTGAAGACCGCTGATGATAGTGTGGTGTTACCACCACCCCATGGCTATGTTGAAGACCTCTTGTAGTAGAGAGGGAGTCACTGCCACACTGTGATAGGACTTGGAGGAGCCTGCAGTGGTGCGGTGTAGTCACCGCCACACCATGAGGGTGATTGTGTCTAGGCTACAGTAGAGTGATGTACGTTTGGATCTATTTGGCTAGATGGAGGATGTTGACCAAATGACTTGGCAACTGTTGGCTCGATATGGTAACTGATAATTAATGGTTTGTCTGCTATTACGAATGGGAACCAATTAGTATGTTTCTGAGTATGGGTCTAGTGATGTAGATTTGATTGTGGAATTCTCTCAGAAGGAAAATGCTATAATGTGTAATGCATTGAAATAGCGTATTAAAATTGAGTTGTGAGTATGATGAGAGAGAATGTGATTGATCAAGAAAATTGTAATGATGCCTATTCTGAGATTGTGAATTGACATCTCTAGAAGCATGAGTCTGTAACTCTGTATGTGAACATTGTTTACTGTAATACAAAGTGACTTTTGATTGGTGTGGGTTTTTCTCCCATAAGGGTTTTCCCATGTAAAATCTAGTGTTTACTCTTTGTTACCTTAATTTGTTCTTATCTATTTCCTGGTAATGTGTATCTTTAATGAAATGTAATTGGAAATTGAACCATATATCTGCATTCTCTTCTTAGAATTATCATTAGGAAAGTGATTCTACACCTTTTTCTTTCCTTACACAAAATTTTGACACTTTTGTGTTGTCATTGGGATTTGTGAGGTCAAAATCTGATCATTGTATGTATTACAAAATTGAAAATGATCGTTTACTTATTATTTCCCTGTATGTGGATGATATGTTATTCTTTGGGAATAGTAAGGGTGTGATTTCTATTTTAAAATCTAAGTTTTCAGCACAATTCAAAATGAAAGATTTAGGTGCAACAAGGTATATCTTGGGTATAGAAATTAGAAGGGATAGGGGAAGTAGAAAGCTTTGGCTCAGCCAGAGCAAGTATATTAATTCTATCCTTGAGAGATTTAGTATGATAGATTGCAAGCAATTAGTTCTTCCATTGTTGTAGGGAATGAAGCTATTTGTTGAAGATTGTCCAAAGTCTCCTACTAAGATGGAGGACATGGGTAGGGTGCCTTATGTAAGTGCAGTTGATTGTTTAATGTACACAATGGTATGTACTAGTCCATACATTTCCCAAGTAGTGGGAGTACTTAGTCAGTTTATGGCTAGTCTAGTTAGGGCACATTGGGATGTTGTGAAAAGAGCTTTTAGGTATTTGAAGGGTACTTCAAAGTATGCTTTATGTTATCATGGAAAATCGGTTGGATCACAAAGATCTCATAGCATTCATGGGTATGTGGATTTTGATTGGGAAAGGAATGTAAACAACAGAAGGCCCACCAGTGGATACATCTTCATGATATTCAGTGGTGCAATTAGTTGGATGAGTAAGTGATAGGCTGTAGTCACTTTATCTACTACTGAGGCAGAGTACATGGCAGCAACACATGCTTGTAAGGAAGCCATTTGGCTTAAATTTTTGTGTTCTAATGTTGGGTTTAATGCAGGGTAGATTACTATTTTCTATGACAGTCAAAGTTCTATCTATTTGGCAAAAAATCCCACTTTCCATGCCAGGATGAAACATTTCTATGTTCAGTATCATTTTGTTTATGATATGGTGGAGGATGGAAAGGTTAATCTTGAAAAAGTGGATACTCTAGTGAATGTCATTGATGCTTTGACAAATCTTATGAGCACACAAGTATAGGTGGTGTGCCAGTTCACTGGGCCTTGAGGCCTATGATATACAATAACTTCAAGTTTTGGAAGAAGCCAATAAGTCCTTCATCAAGTGGGAGCATGTTGGAAATAGGTGCCTCAAATTTATTGGATTGATCGACTTCCTGTAGTAGTTGTCTTTGTTTCTCTATCGACCTAACAATCCTTTATCGGTGGGACCGTGTTCTCAGTCCCATCAATGGACCAATGACATTCTATTCAGTGTGGTGTGTTCTATTGGTGAGAGTTGGTCACTTCAGTGGGAATTTCTAAGTTGTCTCCCCAATACTCCAATGTGATTGTTTCGACATGACAATGTGTCATCGGTGGGACTTTTCCTTGAGACTTCCGAGAGGCTATGGTGAGCATGTTGGTAAATCTCATTAGTGTGTCTTGGCTTCATCAGTGGGACTCTATCCCGAGTCTCTCTGATGATACGATAGTTGTGGCAATATCACAAGATCGTAGAAAATTAGAACTTTGGAACCTCACTTTGGAAGTTGTGAAGTTTTGGAAACCTCCAAATTACCAACCATAATGACAAGTCGATAGGCTTCATCAGTGTGACTTCCTTATATCGGTGGGAGATGAATTGGTGTCCCCCCAATATGGCGATGAGGTTGACTGAATAACTCATGGAGAATGCCATGGTGGGACTCGACTAGTGCCAGAATGGAAAGCGATGATTGGTTGTTTGACGGATTGACTTGGCTAGATGAATCATACATAAGAGAGACTTGCTAATTTTGGAGAGAGATGAAAGGAGTCTCTTTGATGGATTGACACGATTAATGATAGTTGGGAACTGAATGGCTAGTTTCCTGGAATTGAATTGACCATGGTTGGATGTAAAATATATATTGTAACACTTTGCAATGAGTTGGGGTTCGATCAATTTAGTGATGCTCTACATTGTATGCTATATGAGCATTGTAATAGCGTGAGAGAACAACTGTAATTAGAATATGTGTACGAGGTTGATTAGGGGATTGTAATGCTGCTATGAATTAACACCTGAGAATGGAGTTTGTAACTCTGTATGTAATTGGTTTACTGTAATACAAAGTGACTTTACTTGGTGTGTGGATTTATCTCTCATAAGGGTTTTCCACGTAAATCTGGTGTTCAATTCAGTGTGTGTTAAATTTTCTATTCTTTTGTTTTGTTGTTGTGCATCTTAATGATTGAAACTCGAATTAAATGAAGTTTTCTACACTTCTTTTCTAAGAATTTTGCATTTGGAAGGTGTTTCTGCACCGAGCTTTCCTTATAGTTTCTCCTTTGATGGCGTAGTTTAAAAATTTCTCCTTACACTATATTTTGTTGATTTTCTTTCCAAATTTTCCTCTCCAAGGGTTTGATGGGTTTTAGAATGTATATTTCAAATCTTGGAGATATAATTTTTAACATATTAGACTATCGCACCACTTCTTTTTCATTCCATACTTTTTTTTAATCAAAAACCTTAATACTACAAGAGGGTGTGGATCACTCTTTATCTCCCATTTAAAATGTATTTTATTTTAATTTTTTTATTATATTTTCTTCAACTTATTTCATGTTCCACTTTTCCATAAAGTTCATGTAAGCTCCAAATAGTTATGCATTGGGATTCTTTTGTAGTGCTATTAGTTCTCTCACTTTTGTATTAATTATTGTCTCAAAAACATCATAAAGTAACCATGGTACACAAGAATTTATAGGCTCTATTTCTTCTATATAGATAAAATTTGTCTATGATGAATGCAATTTTATTTGATACTATTGTATTATGTGGTTAGATATACTATATCTAACTTGTATTTTTATTAGATTTTTTTTAAGAAACCCCACCATTTTTCCCTATACTTTCACCTTTCCTAAAATCCTCTAATGTATGTGTTAATTTGTGAGGCTACAACTTTCTTATTTGACCATGAGTAACCTGGTATACATGGTAACTTCATAAAATATAAAGCAAAATATATGATTAGTGAACCATAAAAAAAAGTATAGCGACTCTACCTTTTTTCTATCTAAATTCTCTACGATTTGTTCTCTCAATATCTTTTAAAGGATAAAATCATTCCCATTCACGACCATCTCAAATATATGAGGATTATGGTACCTATGGTTGATTTTTCTCTATTTGTGTAGTAGATTTTGTATGCAATTCCCATTATGAAATGTCGCATAATAGGTTTTGAAATATCCTTAATTATGAGGTTTCTCCTATTTGGTGCGATACTAGTTAGGTCCATCACCTTATCATTTATTTCCCTCTTTTGAGAAGTTCTTCATTTATTTCCATCAATTAATTTTATATTTTTCTTCATTATTTGGTATGGATAGTCAAGATACCTTGAGCTTTTGGTATTGATTGAGATATTCACGTAGCCTTATATCTTTATTCACACTTGTAAGTTGCAATCTATTTTGTTTGAATTTGTTGTGGTCTATCTCTATTAAATGGTTATATGGATATACTTCCATATATCCTCCACATAAAGCATGTCTATAGACACATTTGAGAACATTCCATCCTAATCATCTTCCATGGAAAGCATGTCTATAGGGATATTTGATAACATTCCATCCTTATCAACTTTCATGGCCTTCCATGGGTGCTTCTTGTATTTGGGGTGGGTATTATCCTTAGAATTTGTTAATATTTGTGTGGTCATTTTTTTTGACTTACTTTAATCTTCTAGTTCTACATGACTCAACCTTAGATATTCAATTTTATTTTAGCACAATTCTCTTTTTCTCACCATGGAAAATCCTTAAATGATGAATTTCCTTTTCACTTTAATAAAAAATTCAACTCTACACTCTAGCTTTCAACTCAAGTCTTAGTTTATTTCACCACTTAGTGTTTTGACAATATACTCTTTCCATTGTGTCTGTATATAGGAACTCAATAGAATTTTTTATTTTGGTGCTCTAACTACCGAATTTACCTCTAATGTTATGGTTTTTCTTATTCTTGATTTTATGAGTTGACAATTGTCATCTCACCAAAATTATGACTTTTAACTAGTATACACTAAAATACATATTGTACAAGGTACTTCTATCTATACCCAACTTCATTGAGATTAAATCACCTTTCAATCTCATGCATAATAACTTTTTAGCTTAGTTTTGTTTACATATCCATAAATTAGTAATTTTCTAAGATCTTTAATTTGAAAGATCTAGATAATGTTATATCTTCAATTTTATATGGGTCTTACCACCAAATTTTAATTTATCAAGTTTACTAAATATACTATCATATATCAACATATTATCATTGACTTAAAAGGATTTACTTCTAATGTTCTTGTCATAACAAGACTTATAACCCCTTATTCTTAGATTTGGTTGTATGGGGCTACTTATCTCTTCTCACCTAGCTTCTTTGGTCCCACCAATCCCTATTTTGTTGATTGATATTCACTCAGCCTCAATTTAATTGGTTAATGGAGTATTGAAACTGAATGAAAATGGAGACATGGATTAAATGATTAGCCTTGCGACAAGTGTCACAATAGGGATGGAGGTGCAAGATTAGGTGTGCTCACACTTGTGAGCACACCATGTGTAAGACATAGGGTAGCTTGTGAAAGAAACAAGTCTAAGAGATAGGGTGGATTTGAAGTGACCTTTGCATACTCACACATGTGTGAGCATGAGGGGGTGCAAACACCTGTCAACTACTAACAAGTTTAGATTTTAATCCATATAGATGGATTTACTGGGTAGGATTAAATGGATAAGGGTTGAAGGTGATGCGAATTAAATATTTGAGGAAATAGAAATCGGGATAATTAACCTAAATCAATTAATTAAGTAGGTATTAATTAATTGATTTAGTTGAAGGATTTGGGGGATAAGGTTAGACTTAATTAAGAAAATGTAGATTTATTTAATTAAGGGTGAAGGATGGGTTAATTAATTAATTAAATAATGATTGTTTATTTATTTAATGGCTAAAATAGTGTAAAGTCAAATATGGTCGAGTGTGAGCAAATTTGGGCATCTATAATATGTATGACACTATTTTATGAATTTTCCAAGATATAAGGCATCTTCCAAAATTTCTACCTGTAAAAGTTGGCATTATGTGCTATGTTGAGCAATTTCCCCAAATTTTGAATATTATATAAGCTAAAAAATTGAAATTGATACTTTTGAAAAGAATTCAATTCAACTTCTTCGATATTATACATATTGTTATCTACTAGATAATATTTTACTTACTCTTCAAATGATCAACATAAGTGATTTTTCTTTTTTATATGAAGTTAGAACTTGCAATACATATAAATCTATCCAAGAATGAACAAAAAGATGACACTAATTCAATATGTAAACAAATTAAGGATAACAAGATTCTAATGTTCGTATTCAAGGCATTCAAAATGTAAAATGAAGGAAATAAAATACAATATATAGGCTCAAGGATGTAAGTCAAGGTGATAAGTGTCCTAAAGGAGAGTAGTTAATCAAACACTAATTCAACTATAGGAGTAGAGGTGTTAAGTGAACCCACCTTGATGAAGGAGATGTGGCACTTGTCAAGTGAGGAGTTGAATGAGGTAGAGGTGGAATGTGCTCCCATTAGTTAAGGATTTGGCGTGTGCTCTTATTTCCTAATTTACTTAAGTAAATAAATAATAATTACTTAAGTAAATAAATAATAATTACTTAAGTAAATAAATAATAATTACTTAAGTAAATAAAAAATCATTACTTAAGTAAATAAAGAATAATTACTTAAGTAAACCCAATATAATATGAATTTATGATTAATTACACCAATACCACCCTTAAATGTAATATAAATTATAAGGAAATGGGTCCCAACAAGACAATCCATATTCGATACCCATGTCCAATCTAAAATAACCCAACCTACAAAGAGAGTGTGCCTCTAGAAATAGAGAAGAGAAAAATAATAATGCATCACTCCATTCCAAATAAGGTATGAAAAGGAGGAAAAAATAACCTTCCTAAAAGCAACAATATGATAAATTCAATATAGAATGCTGCATAGTGATTTTTTTTTTTGGAAAGATGTGAAAAACACTATATATAATATATTAATATATAAAAAGGAAAATACATAGGAAAAGACAGGCAACATCATCTGGAATCAAACAAATAAATTTCCATAAAAGCTACAAACTAACCCCCTTCAATGCATACAAGGGAGAAAAAAGCAGGTGCCATAGACAATTTGAAAAAAAAGGTTTCTTACATTTTTACACTAGTGTCCAATGGTTGTTCTCAGAATCCATCTCAAAAGACGAAGATTTAGTCAATGGAATGCCCATATTTCAATCCTCTACATGATTCTTTTGTCCCACAACTTCCTCATGAGCCCCAAGATTGTTTAATTTCTAATCTTGTGCAAACTTCACACCAAATTTTGTTGTTGGAGCCACAAATGAAGTAGATTTCATCCCAAGTGGAGGAGGCATTTTCTAATCTTGTTTAAGATTGGAAAGCTTCTCATCAAATTTTGTTGAAAGAGTCACTAATGTAGTGGGATCTTTCTGCTCAATTTGAGGGGACTTTGAGAGGGTATCTTTCTACCATGAAGCCTATTTTTTAGCTGATTTACTTTTGATGTGACATGCTACAACCACATGACCTGTTTCAAAACATCTCCTGCACTAGAAGGGTAGTCCTTCATAATCCAACAGTTGATTCCGTGAACGAATAATAACATTAAGAATTATATTAGCAGGAATATTCTTGGAGAGATCCAAGTGCACCAAAATTCGAGAGAAATTAGTATGAGAGAAATCTGTAGTTTTCCTATCTACAACCAAGAAAGAGCCTAAAGAATTACCAATAAACTTGAAACAAGAAAGGATCCAAAATTGAAGCAGCAGATTTGGAAGCCAAACCTAGATCGACATAATGTTGAAGGATTCAAAAGAAGGGTTAAACGCTTGATGCCAAGGTTTAAGAAAAAGGTAGTGTTGTTTCCAAGACCAATGTGGTCAAACAAAATGCAGTCCCTATCTTTGGTAGAGCCAAAAGAAGAAATGAAAAAACCTTGAGCACTAAGAAATTTTTTTGGAGCATTCTACAATAGGGTGTGTTGGTTTTCCTTTATCTAGATGTTAAGGTCTGAAACAAAAGGCTAAAATTGATTGAAATGGTATATTAAGGCATTGGACGAGAAATATTCCTCTTCTTGCAGTACTTCATCCCCAAACTCCAGAAAAGGGGATGCCTTTGCACATTTGAGGGGTTTAAATCCCAGACCCCTATGCCCTCTTGAATCAAGAAAAGCATTGAAAGATACCTTAGGCTCATGTATATTTGAACATACCTTTTATTTGAAGGAGCCTTCTGAACTTTTGTCGGAGAATCTAGATTTAGGGTAACTCTTTTCATTAGGAGTATCTACATCTGCTTCATTTGTGGAAGACTGTTGAGAAGAATTTGATTTTCCTAACAACCCACTAGGCTTAGAAACCACATATGAGGGGAAAAATCTCCAAGATGGTTGTAGACTAATGTAGGGGTCACTGAGGCACTTGGAGTGGAAGAGTGGCACTTACTCCCTAGTAGCTCCAAAGGGAGCCAACATGAGGACATTGAAGAGTGCAAACCAATAACCAAACCATCTGCTAAAATAGTGTGAAACCCTTCTGATCTTCCCAGAGAAGATCATTTCACAATGCCTTCTGAAAAAGCAACATGAAGCCCCAATGGATGAGTAGGAGAAGAATCATTCATGGCACCATAGTTATCATTTTTGGGAATTCTGGTGTGCATGCTAATAGTTGAAATAGTCGGACAAGATCTGTTGTAGGGAGTCGTTGTGCATAGCCCTTTGAAAATTGTAAGAGACATTGTAATAGCCGTTGCAAGAGCTACTGCTACGGGACCCATCCTTATCTTAATTTGCATAGCGAATGTTGTAGTAGGTTCCTCAACAATAAATATCTTCTCTTTCTTTTAGAATAAAGAAACCCTAAGCTACCAAATTGCTAAATTCCCACTCAAGTGGAATCTAAGAAGGAATCATGATGTATGGTTTTTGAAATTTCTCACATATCTTGATGTTGATGCTAAACTATGACTATGTCACAAGATTTGAGAATAGTGACCATTAAATTGTGATAACTAGACTAATGTGAATCAGGTTGTGTCAACTGTCGAGCATGATGTCATAGAGAGAGAACACGAGGATCCAAAATAGGATAGGATGCAACTTGTTGGGAATTATCATAGAAGAGAAGGCATATGTCCTTAATTATATCATAAAGATCAAGAATGATAAATTCCATAAACAAATAATATATGTTTGATAAGTATATATCTAGATGATCAAGAGAATGAGTGTGAACCTACTAGAGAGAATATGTAGGATCATGATGAGAAGTTGATATCTCTATCAATGTAGCATGTGAAGGTGGTATATTAGTTTCAAATGATAGAGGCTTAGGAAGATGATAAACAAAAGGATATGTCTTTATATCATTAGGACATTTGAGACTTTCCCAATAAGTAAGTTCCTCTTCAATATCACCATCATAAATGAGATTCTTATAATTATCAAGGGGAAGAAATATGTCCATAGTGTGATCATTAAGGAATGAGGGTTTATTAATATTTTAATACATTTACCATAGAGGGCACTCAACATGTGAAAAATCCCATGATGTGTGGTTTCCAACACTTAGGTTAGTTACTCCTAATTCATTTTAAAGCCCATACAAATGTGGCAAGAAAATAATCCAATAATAATGTGTCAAGATACCATCTCACCAAGAATTATAATTTTGTAATGACATAGTGATGATTTGTTATACCCATTAATTAATTAGATAAATTAACCCCTTAGCAACTTTAGAACTTAATGTGAGTTCACTAATTGCAAAATATGTCTATATATAAGCTCCCCAAGACTTGTATATAAAATTGGCACTATATAAGTTGAGTGTGTGTGCATTAAAAAACCCCCTAAATTTCTTAAATTTGACACTTTTCATTAGTTACAATGTTTAACACTTTATTTTATTTCATTTACAATGCAAGACACTAGATTAATCAAGTTTTATAGGGCCCAAAAATGACCAAAATATTGAAACTAATATATGCTTATAGAATAGGAATAAAAAACTAGCCATATATAGAGATTGGAAAAATATCAACTTAAAAAGAAACAACACCCAAAAAAGACTTCATTTATCAAAATGTTAAGTGTCTAAAGTCCCAAAAATCATGACCAAATAATAAAATCTCTAAGAGAACTAAAATTCTAGAAAAATAAAGTGTTGTGAGAAAAAAAACTCACATTATGATGAAGGGAACACAAGATTTCCTTATTTAAAATTGATTGAATAAGGGCCTCCATATGGCTACTAAAAGGCCTCCCAACATTCACCTTAAAAAATAAAAATAAAAATGGAGAAGGGGTCCCTAGTTTGGTAGTAGGCAAGTGACACTTGGGTGGTGGACAAACAACATCACACGTAGAGGTCGTAGTTGAGTGGTGATATGATGGTGAGTAGACTTGACAGAATGATTGAGCACTACTCAAGTAGAGGTCAACTAATAGTGGTAGTGGGTGAGCTATAGGAGTGGATACATTGCAATGGAGGGTGGAGCTCTTAGCAAAGGAGCAATAATTGTAAAGTTTCCAAACCTCAACAGAGATTCCATAATTAGTTTAGAAGGTTGATGGGTCCCACACACCCTACTCACAACAAGGGGAATTATAAGGGCTTTTCCACTATTTTCTCAATGCTTTAAAAAAATAATGTCAGTTTTTGATAATTTGTTTTTTCAACTTTTGATCTTCTTCTATTTTAAAAATAAATATGAAAAAAATATGAAAAAAATTGTCCTATATGTGCACAATACTATGCAAGGAGGTTATATAATTCCCTTGGGAAAAAAATCCTCATGCTTATCCTACACCATTTTTTATGAATTAACAATTGATAATTATGTTTTGATAGCTTTCAGATGCAACCGAATAATTCATTTTATTCAAAATTACCCGAAATGTGTTAGAGTTGATGATTGAACCCCACAGCTCCCAGAAATCACTTGGAAGCAATTATCTTATCACAAAAGAGAGATCAAAGAATGATTGTGTGCTCAACAACTTCATTTACATGGATAAAAGATTAAAATGAATGATAAATCCTTATAAAAGGAAAAAGGAAAACCCTGGATGACAATTTTTTATAATAAAACCTAGTAAGGGACTAGGAACCCATATTAAATAGGAGATTAACCCAAAAGAAAGTAATAAAAACTAACATAGATAGTTTCAACCCAACCCAAACAAAGATAAGAAACAAAAAAAGACAAAATAATAGAATCAATTCACACCAACAATAGACATTTACATAGGAAACCACATGAACAAACACATGCCTCATGAAAAATAAGAATTTAACGATTTAAAGCCACAAAGCACCAAGAAAAATAGTGGCACTAGCATGGAAGGAGGAAAAGAAACCTCCACCTGCACTCAAACATGCTTATAATTGGGTGAATGTTCTTTAGTGTCTTCTTGGGTCAATTTTAAAACCTCCTTAGGATAGTTCTCCCACCAAAAAAATTTGGCACAGTCCCACTGATCACCTTGAACAATACCTTGGCTTGTAGCCCAATTTGTTGCTGGATTTTCATCCCTCCTTGTATGTGTAAATTTTATGCTTGAGAATGAGAGAGTAATCCATTTGTTCACTAACATTAACTACTCTAATTTCTAGTTCTTTGATGTAGTGCACCCATTCATGTATTGATAAATAATTTAGCATCCCCTTCCACCCATAGATACTCCCATCCTCTGAAATCGGGAGGCCTTTGCATAGAGCTATGGCTTTTGAAAGATTGTTAGAATCAAACCCAAATTCATATGAATAAAGCCCAAGAGGCTGACCATTGTGGTCCCTAAACACTCCCCCATCACCAGCTCTACCAAGATTACACCTAAAAGCCCCATGAAAGTTTAATTTTGTCCATTTAGGATTAGGATAGGCCCATATGCTTTGTCACTTTTTGGCTAACTAATACCCCTTTATATCAAGACTTCCCAACCATCTAAACCTTGGCCATGTGTTTTCCCTTTCTCCTTCTACCTCAAACACTTTCTAATCTACCATCTTATAAACTTCCCCAAGCTCATTGAGAGAGATTTCCACCACATCCAAAAAAATTTCCACCTCCTTTACCTGTTATTGAAATAATCTCTTGTTTTGATCCAATTACACATTCCAAACAATGATAGATGGAACTGTGTTCCATATAAATTTTAACCCTTGACTATTGATCCTTAAGTCCCAATCATCCAACAACATTGGGATATTGTGAGGGGTGACCCAATTCAACCTCCATTTTTAAGAAATTTGTTCCATAACACACCAACAAACTCACAATGAAGAAAGAGGTGCTCATTATCCTCACTGCAGGAATTGCATAAAATGCATCATGAAGGATCAAATCTACCCATCTACATCAGTCTATCCCAAGTAAGTGCATGTTTCCTCCAAACAATCCAAATGAAGGAATTATCCTTAGGGAGCCCTTTCTTATTCCAAATCCTTCCTAAAATGTTCATACTTAGCTTATTTCCTTGAAAAAATAACATTTATATACATCACCCACTGTGACCCTTCCTTCACCATTACCTTTCCATATCAGCCTATCATCCTTACTTTAAAGAGGCTAGTTATTAAGTTTAACTTGAAATTCTTTCCATTTACTGCTTAAATTTGTCCCTAAAAAATTAGGAGTCTTCCAACTCCAAAAACCAAACTGATCTACCACATAGTCCTTTACCAATTTCCCCAACCTTGGTTCCACTGTGTTTTCCATGGCCCCATGATGGGTCTAGATATTAGCTTATTTTCTGTTACTTTCATACATACTTTGAGACACTTTTAGATATACTTTCCAGACAATACTTCCATATTATACTATCTTTTTATACTTGTTATGAATACTTGGACCTAAAATATAATGATTGAAATATGACTATGGCATACTAGCATTGTATGGTTTATATGTAGATATGCATGAAATGTGAATGGGATTCTATGTTTTAATTGTGGTAGTTAGTATTGTGTACATTCTCTACAAAATTAACCTTTTTGCAGCCAAAGAGGAATTGTAGCACGTAGTAGTTGTAGGATGAACCCGTAGCAAAAAGGTAGACTAGGACAACAAAACATGGGTGTTCCAAATTAAGCTGTACGTGATGATTACTGATTAAAGGAACCTGATGGAGGTTCAACATACATCATTATGAAAAATTAATAAGCAGTGGAAAAGGACTCCTTTATTGATAGGATTTTGGAAAATGTTTGTGTGTTTACATGTAATTCTGTTTTATAAAGTTTTAGTCCTATTAGGATTCTTCTTTCTTTTCAGTTATGGTTTGAAAAATTCAGTATTAACTATACACTCTAATTTTAGAAGTGAAGTTAATGATTGTGGTTAGTTATTGTTTTGAATAAGATTCTATCAAGCTTGTATATAGCTGATGGTTGAATATGTAGATAAGTTAGTTGGTTTTCAGTCTTTTCATTATCAGTTATTTTTAGTTTCAAGACATGATAGATATTTAGAATGATTGAATAAAATCTATGAGAATATTTTATGTAATATTTCATGATATGCAGTGAATGAGGTCACTTTTATTGGATGCGTAAAATACTTTAATTAGATTTGGTTTCAGTTAAGTGAGAACAATCACTTGAGCAGGCCACTCAATGTACTTTTCTTCACTTCATTTTCCATTTATTTATTTATTCTTAGTAGTTGTTTCTCATTTATCATTACTTCATGAACTTTATGCAAGTTAAACTGGAATCTCATACTTTACTTATTTTTAATGAATATTCATGAACATGCATAGAATGGTTAACCAGTAGTACTCCAGAGGTTAATTTAGTTGAGTAATTAGTTTTTATAAGTATTAAGTTGATACAATAATGTTTTAGTAGTTGTAGTTTAGTTACAGTCTAAGTTGTAGGTACTCGTAGCCATTAGTTTTGGCCTATTCCTTTAATATTTTACAATTTTGTGAATTTCCAGGAAGTAGAATAACTTGAATAAAATAGTTTAGGTAGTGTTTGTTGCAAGTATGAACAAGTTTGGTGGTGTTTTCATTAATGTTATCATTGATGTCAACACAACTCAATATGTTGCAGATTGTGCATGCATAGTTGAGACACTGTTGATATATTGTGAGTACATAGAGCTATCCTTATGATGTTCTAGATGTGTTGAAATGATGGGTTACCAAGTTCTTTTGAGAAAATTAATAAAGAGTGAAGTTAGAGTTATGTATGTGTTTAGAATGTGCTTCGGTATGTGCTTTACATTTTTTCCATGTTGATCCTATGCTTGTGCAGTTCTGAAGGTTTGATTTCGGTGATTTGTTAGTGATATCTCCTTATGTGTGGATGTTGATTTGACAAAAGGTGAAAGTTGTGTTCATTGGTGTGTGATTTTTTTTTGACAGAGTTGGTTATTTGTGGATTGGGAGAAATGTTTATGCTTCACATTCCTCTACTGTTTTGTTTTAGGTCTTATGGATTTGGAATATTTCTTGTAATGATGTTCTCTAGGCTCTAGCAGAGTTTGAGTTTTGGTGCTCTGAAGGATAAGCTTCAGTGTTGTTGTGTGGGATTGCATAGTCTGGATGGACTATTGGAAATAGTTCTATGTTTGAATGTTTTTACACTTGCTACGGATGTATCTGAAGCAACCTGAGAAGTGTTCTCATTCATAATGAAGCATGTTGTGTCATCCATGCATTATCTTCTTGCTGGGAAGCATGTACTTCAATGTTCATTTGTGTTTTCATTAGGTTTGGTCAACCTGGTGTTTACACTTCATATGAAGAATTTAAAATTTAATTAAGGAAGCATGTGGTTGATCCAATACGTTGCTTTTGGTGTTGGTTAAGTGTTTAATTGGTCTACTCATTATTTTCCACCGCCGGAATGTTGAGTTTCCAACCTAATTTGAATTATGAAATGAGGCATATGTGGCCGACCTTGGAGAATGTTTCTAAGGTTGAAGATGGTATAAATGCAATTCGATATGTGAAGGATTGTATGATGAAAAATTAATGAAGTAAGCCACAAGTGAAGAGTAGAGTTGTGCGAAAGTGAGTTGAGGTAGCAATAATTCATTGTGTTAGATTCTTGAAAGCAGTGAGCTGAAGGTTTTGCACTCTTCTGATCAAGGTTGCAGATGTGTGTAAATTGTTGTCGTGGATCTTTCTGTTATCTTTTGTATCTGTAGGCAGTGAGCCTCCCTATTGGACAGTGAGTCCTTTCTATAGGTAGTGAGCCTTTGTATCTGAACAGTAAGTCCTATTCTAGGCAATGAGCCTCTTGTATTCAATTTTTCTATCACTCTATATTGTGAGTTAATCCTCACCATGGTTTTTCCCTTATTGTGTTTTCCACATGAAATTTGGTGTTCATTGTGCTGATTTTACTTTCTTTATATGCACTTCATGTTCATACTTAATAACAGATTAGTGTGGTTGTAAAGTTGATAAGGGTTTGAATTTTTGTGATTGAATCTAGTGACAACTAATTCACCCCCCCTCTTAGTTGTCATGTGCCTTTTAAAAATTAGTATCATAGCTTTGGTTCCTTGGTGTAGAGCTTAACCGCTTAAGGAAGATCTGATTGTGGATAAGTTGGCAATCCCTATGTTCGATGGACCTGATTACAGTGAGTGGAAAGTGCAGATGAGAGAATATATTATCTCTCTTGGTTACAAGACTTGGAAGGCTATTGAGACAAAGTATGTTGTTCTAGTGAGTGGTCCTAGTACTATAGATGAGGTTTTTTCTTATGTGGAGAATGAAAAAGTGAGGCATGCTATTTATAGTGCTTTATCCAAGACTGAGGGAACAAAAGTTATCTCTTTAGGCACTACATATGAAGTTTGGAAAAATTTGGAAGATATTTATGAAGGAAATGATAGAGTGAAATTGACAAAGAAGCTAACAAAAAAGCGTAGATATGAGAATATGAAAATGGAAGAAGGAGAAGATATTGCAAGCTATTTTCAAAGAATTGATCTAGCAGAAAATGAAGTTAGAAATCAAAGGGGTACTCTGAATAATGAAGATATAATTGAGAAGATTCTAATGACTCTACTAGAATGTTACAGTGACAAAGTTTCAGTTATTGAGGAAACATATGATCCTAAGAAATATACTAAAGAAGAGCAATTTGGCACCTTGACTGCATTTGAGATGAGAAATTTTGGAAAGAAATAGGAAAAGGCATAAACAACATTTAAAGCAACAAATATTGAAGATGATCGAAATAGTGATGGTTTAGATGAGTTGAAAGCAAAATTTACAAGGAAGTTGAAGAAAGGTGACAGTAAGTATAAAGGTATGTTGCCCTTTAAATTTTTCAGCTATGGTAATATTGGTCATTATGCTTCAAGATGTCTAAATAGAACTGTACATAAGAAGAAGAAAGATGATAAAGATAGAAAGGATAAGAAATACAAAAAATTGTACTATGTCAGAGAAGAAGCTGGAATTTGTGATGATGAATCTGATTATGAGAATGATGATAGTGAATGCTTGTTATTAGCTTTGGAGAGTAAATCTATGTTTGCTAACTTTGGAAAATGTGCTAGAAAAACTAATTCTGAGAACAAGAAGGATGAGATGGAAGATACTTTGGTCACCACCTTTCATGTTAGACAGGATGAAGACAACTAGGTGATTGACAGTGGATATTCTAATCACATGACCGGAGATAAAAGTAAATTTACTAAACTTGAAAAGTATGATGGTGGTTTGGTCATGTTTGGTGATGATTTAGGAGCAAAGATTGTTGGTAAAGGTACAATTAGTTTTGATGGAATACACAACACTGATGATGTATATTATGTAAAGGGTCTAAGGCATAACCTTTTGAGTGTTGGATAGATGTGTAAAAAAGGTTTTAAACATGTGTTTCAGGATAATATCTGTGAGATCATAAAAGGATTTGGAACTATAGTTATTGCAGGAAGGAGAAATCATGGAAACATCTATCATCTTAAGGGTGTTGATGGCCAGTTCCTGGTATCTCAAGTCAATAAAATTTGGTTGTGGCACCGAAGAATGGGACATGTAAAATTTGATATCCTAGTTAGGATCAATTCAAGAGATGTTTTCTAATGTTTTCCTTAAATCATAAAGCCTACTAATACAATTAGTAGAAGTTGTCAGATAGGGAAACAAACAAGATGCAGTTTCAAGGAAAAGAGAAATCTACTACCATAATGTTGAAATTAATTCATATAGACCTTTGTGGTCCTACTAGAATAGGAAGCCTAAATGGTGACAGGTATTTCATGCACCTTATTGATGGCTATTCTCAAATGACATGGGTTTCTTTTCTTAGAGAAAAGACTCAGGTTTTGGATAGGTTTAAAGTGTTCAAAGAAAGAGTAGAAAATGAAGTGAACCTAAGAATAAAATGTTTAAGATTTGATAGAGGTGGAGAATTCACTTCTAGCGAGTTTAATGAATTTTGTTAAGAGCATGGAATAAAGAGACACTTTTCTACTCCAAGAACCCCTCAATAGAATGGAGTGGTTGAGAGAAAGAACCAGACTGTATAGGAAGTTGTAAGAACCATGATAAAAGAAGAAAATGTACCTAATGTGTACTAGAGAGAGGCAATACACACTATTGTTTATGTTCTTAATAAATTTTAGATTAGAGGAAACAACACAGAAATTCCTTATGAATTTTGGACTGGTAAGGTTCCTACTGTGAAATACATTAAGGTGTTTGGAAGCAAATGTTACATTAAAAGAGATGATGAAAATCTTGGAAATTTTGATGCTAGATGTGATGAAGGGATTTTATTTGGACATTCAACTACCAACAAAGCATATATATGCTTTAATAAAAGATTGAAGAATATTTTTTAGAGAACTAATGTGAATTTTGATGAGGAAATGCACATATCCATTGAGATAAGTGAAGTTGAACCTGATGATCCTATCTGCGACAAGTACCTGAAGAGAATAAGAAGGAAGAAGAAGAATAGATTGAAGAAGAAGAAGAAACTACAAAACCTACTATTAAGACTCCTAAGTATGTTCAAAAGAATCATCCAGAAGAACATATAATTGGAGATAAGAGTGAAGGTGTGAAAACAAGAAGTAAAGTAACAACAAAGGTAAATTTGTGCTTACTTTCTAAAATAGAACCTAAGTTTGTATGTGAAGCATGTGAAGATGAAAGTTGGGTTAGAGCTATGAAAGAAGAGTTGAGACAAATAGAGAAGAATCAAACATGGGAATTGGTTCCTAGACTTGAGAATAAGAATGCAACTGGTTCGAAGTGGGTGTTTCGGAATAAGATGAATGAAAATAGTGAAGTTATAAGAAACAAAGCAAGAATTGTATGCAAGGGATACTCACAAGTTGACGGCATAGAATTTGAAGAGACATTTTCCCCAATGGCAAGGATTGAAGCTATTAGTATGTTTTTGGCATTTTCTACCCACAAATATTTCAAAGTATATCAGATGGATGTCAAGTCTGCATTTGTGAATGGTGAATTGGAAGAAGTATACATGGAACAACCTAAAGTTATTAGACAAACTGAATATGGTTTGTAAATTAATGAAGGCATTGTATGGAATGGAACAAGCTCCCAGAGCATGGTATGCAAGATTGGATAGATACCTGACACAACAAGGATTCAACAAAGGCTTTGCTGACAACAATCTCTACTTCAAAGTGAAAGGTAACAAAATATTGATAGTAGTAGTATATGTTAATGATATCATATTTGGAGGAAATGAAGGTATGTGTAATAGATTTGTAGAGGAAATGCCAAAAGAATTTGAAATTTCCATGATTGGTGAGTTGAATTTATTTCTTGGTCTTCAAGTAAATCAAATTGATAAAGGGATATTCATTTCACAATCTAAGTATGTGAAAGATGTGTTAAAGAAGTTTGGAATGGATGACTCCAAACCAGTTAGTACTCCTATGGTGACTAGATGTAAGCTAAGTAAAGATGATGAATCTACGAAAGCTTATCAGAGCAAATATAAATCTATGATTGGTGGACTGTTGTATCTTACTTCTACTAGATCGAACATCATGCATGCAATATGTTTAGTTGCCATATTTCAAGTAGATCCTAAAGAGGCACATGTTACAACTATAAAGAGGATATTTAGACATCTTAAAGGTACACTAGATTATGATTTATGGTATCCTAAGGATGTTGATTACACTTTAAGTGCTTATACAAATGCAGATTGGGTTGGTTGTGTGGATGACTAGAAGAGTACTAGTGGAGGTGCTTTCTTTCTTGGTGGAAGATTGGTTTCTTGGTTGAGTAAGAAATAGGACTCAGTCTCTTTATCCACTGCAGAAGCATAGTATATTGCCCTATCATCATGTTGCACACAAGTTTTGTGGATGAAGAAAACTCTGGAAGATATTGGATTGGTATGTGATGAGCCTATTCCTATTTTCTATGACAATACAAGTGCTATAAACATTTCAAAAAAATTGGTAATTCATTCAAGAACAAAAAATATATCTATCAAATATCATTTCTTGAGAGAGATGTTGGAGAAAAAAGTCAGGCTAGAGTATGTGTCAACAAAGGAACAAATTGAAAATATATTCACTAAGGCTCTACTGAAGGATAATTTTGAGTATCTTAGGGAGAAGTTGGGGGTCATTGGAACTTCAAACTAGGTGCACATGGAGGTGCATCAGTCTAGTGGATTCAAAAATTCTTCATTTATCTGGACTGATGAATGGGTCTACTCCGCAGGGGGAGTAGAAATTTTTCGTTAAACTACAGTATGATTTGAATGGGTGCACTCCTAAGGGGGAGTGATCAAAACTTTTGATCTTTTCCATTGATTTCAAAGGGGGAGAGAGAGTCATGTGAAGAATAGTAGAATGAAGAGGGAGAGAGAGTCATGAATAGGAAGAGAAGATCTAATTTGAAAATAGAGGAAGAGAGTTGTCTTTGATGGTTTTTCACATCATGTGTTGCCATCAATAACAAAGGGGGCGATGTTGCAAGTATGAGCAAGTTTGGTGGTGTTGTCATTAATTTTTTCATTGATGTCAACATAGTTTAATATGTTGCAGATTGTGCATGTATAGATGAGACACTGTTGAGATATTGTGAGTATATGGAGCTATCCTTATGTTGTAACAAATGTGCTAAAATGATGGGTTACCAAGTGCTTTTGAAAAAATTAATAAAGAGTGAAGTCATAGTTATGTATGTGTTCAAAATGTGCCTTGGTATGTGCTCTGCGTTTCTTCTTTGTTTATCATATGCTCATGCGGATTTGAAGGTTTGTTTTTGGTGATCTATTGGTGATATCTCCTGATTTATGGTTGTTGATTTGATGAAAGGTGAAAGTTGTGTTCACCGATGTGCGAACTGTTTTGGCAGAGTTGGTTATCAATGGAATAAGAGAAATGTTTCTTCTCCATAGTCCTCCACTATTTTGTTTTAGGTCTTGTGGATCTGGAATATGTCTTGTAATGATGTTTTATAGGCTCTGGCGGAGTTGTTCAAGTTTTGGTGCTCTGGAAGATGAGCTTCAGAGTTGTTGTGTGGGATTGTATAGTCTGAATAGACTGTTGGAAAGAGTTCTATGTTCAAAGGTTGTTACACTTGTTGTGGATGTATCTCAAGGAACTAGAGAATTGTTCTCATGCATAATTAATCATGTTGTGTTATCTACATGTTATCTTCTTGTTGGGAAGCATGTACTTCAATGTTCATTTATGCTTTCATTAGGTTTGGCTGACCTGGTGTTTATACTTCATATGAAGAATTTAAAATTTAATTAAGGAAGCATGCGTTTGATCTAAGATGTTGCTTTTGGTGTTGGTTAAGTGTTTAATTGGTCCACTCTCATTCTTTTCCATCACAGGAATGTTGAGTTTCCAACCTAATTTGAATAATGAAATGAAGTGTGTGTGGCCGACCTTGGAGAATGCTTGTAAGGTTTAATATGCTATAAATTCAATTCAAGATGCAAAGGATTATATGATGAAAAAGTAATGAAGTAAGCCACAAGTGAAGTGTAGAGTTGTGTGAAAGTGAGTTGAGGCAGTAGTACTTCTTGTGTTAGATTCCTAAAAGCAATGAGTTGAAGGTTTTTTCTATCTTTTGATCAAGGTTGTGGATGTGTGTAAATTGTTGTGGTGGATCTTTTTATTATCTTTTATATCTGTAGGCAGTGAGCCTCCCTATTGGACAACGAGTCCTTTTTTTAGGAAGTGATCCTTTGTATTTGGACAGTAAGTCCTATTCTGGGCAATGAGCCCTAGGCAGTGAGCCTCTTGTATTCAATTTTTCTATCACTCTATATTGTGATTTAATCCTCACCATGGTTTTCTATTATTGGGTTTTCCACGTAAAATTTGGTGTTCATTGTGTTGATTTTTTTTAGTTATATGCAGTTCATTTTCATACTTAATAACAAAATAATGTGGTTGTAAAGTTGATAAGGGTTTGAAGTTTTGTGATAGAATATGGTGACAATTGTTTCACCCCCCCTCTCAATTGTCCCACTCCTTTTAAAATTTTTGAGTCTCTAGAGGCATATACAATGTTGAACCATCACAAGTTTAAAAACCTTGGGTTGATATTTTAATGAAGTATTGCAATATTAAGTGGATTGTTCATCCAGAAAAACCTCTAAATTATGTAGTTTCTACCAAGTTTGCAACACATTAGTTAAGACTCTACATTTTTGGTGTCGTTGTTGGGGATGGTGCTATCTTCATAGACCTTTTTTTTATAGCTTTCATACTTTACATTTTTTTTAGCATTAAGATTGTTAGACCTAATATTTTTCAAAACTAGAAGATACATTAACATTGTGTAGGACCACTGAATATAAAGCCATATTTCATGTATGTGAAGGTAGAGAGACTCCTTGCAGGGAAGATTTCTTCCCTCTTCATGCCAAGAATACATAGCATAAATTGGTGAATCCAGTACTTAGAGTGAAGGTAACACTGAAGAAGAAACTTCCTTTTCAACAAAATCTAGCACATAGACAGAGGGAACATACCACACCATGGGGAATGCAGTGGATGATGATCCTGAATGTCCAACATTTGAGTTCCCCATCACTAACCAAGAACAGGCTACAATGCTAAAGAATATCCCTCCTTCAGCCTTACCAGTCTTTTATGGGTTAATGACTGAGGACCCAGATACATTTACGATTGAATTTGATGTCCTATGTAGAAGTTATGACTATACTTATGATTCTTATAGGCTCAAACTCTTATTTTCCACTCTAAAAGATGCAACCCTAAGATGGTTCATGGGATTAGGCAAGGATGTTGTTCCTAATTGGGACACTATGAATACATTGTTCTTAGAGAAGTATCAAGACTATTGTAGGGGACCTAATAGGAGGAAAGATTACATTTTTAGAATGTCACAAAAGGATAATGGGCCATTAGAAGATTATGTGGAGATATTTCAAATTTCTTTGAAGAAAAACCCACAAAACAAGTTGTTAGAAGAGTCCCTCAAGTTAATCTTTTTAAGGGGAGTTAATGATGACTACATGGATGCCCACACAAATACTATTTCAATAAATTTGTAATTCCTACAAGAATTATTCTAGGACCTTTAATAAAATACCAAGAGGAGATATGAAATCCACTATTGGTAAATCATCTACAGGGGTTTCAAAGATAGAATTGAGTAATCTGTTGTCCAACATGAAGAAGGGAATCATCAACCACTGAGAAACTCATTTGGATACTCTCCAAATTAAGAAGCAATAGGAGGAAGTTGAAGTTATTCTCACTGAATATTTTCCAAGCTATAAGCAAATAAATCAAACTATAAATACAAGAGAGTGGCTAGTATCCAACAAGATAAAATTGAAAAACCTAATTTTCAACCCATTTAAGGAGATGATGGATATCTCTTCTATATAGCACAAAGGAGTCCATGGAAACAATGAAAAGGTATGCCATAAGACCCCCCTATTGGGAATCAAAACTTTTTTGCTTGGAACTCTTAGCCTTGGCTAGCAAATCAAAACTAATGAAAAAAACCTCAACAATGACCAAAACCCCAAAAAATTAGAACCAATAGCAACCAAATCCTTGGCCACAAAAAAAATTCCAAGGTTCTAATTACAGCCCATAATGTCCAACACAGCAAAATCAGTGGCAGCCTCAATGGCAAAAAGGCTAATAGTGGAAACAACAAAATATGAATTATCAGTAGTCTATGCTTCCACCTCCATAATAGAAGGAAGCTATTATTCCTCCATAAAATTCTACATCCCAACCACCCAAGAAACCACAAATACCTACCCAACCTATACCTAACCCTAATACTAAGCATGTTTAGTAGGATTATACTAACAAAGCTATGCAATACCCCACTTATGGGGTAGAGGTGAGTGATGTCTACCTCGGATCAAGTAAACAACTTGTTGGACCTTCATCCCCTCAAATTACAAAGATGGAGGATGAAGAAACTACAATTGAAGCTTAAAACACCAAAACTTTGGAATTTGAGTTAAATTAGGTACACCAAAATACCTCAAGTCCAAATCCACCTTTTCCTGAATGCCTAGCTATTCAAAATCATCACACATAGGCTGAAATAGACCTCTTAGATCAACTAAAGGATGTGAGCATCAAGATTCCACTTATCCAAGCTATCAAGTACATCCCTATTTATACTAAAACTGTAAGGGTTCTATGTCCTAAGAAATCAGGAAGAAAAAGGAAGGATCCTCAGATAGTCCATGTCTTGGGAAACCTTGCAGATATCATGTTTGGGAACATTACAGTCCCTAAGTATACATATCCTAGTAGTCCAGTAGTGGATGTTAAGATTAATGGAACCCTCATTAAGAATACTTTGATAGACTTGGGGGAAACAATCAATGTCATGACAAAATAAATCATGCAGTTACTTCAGCTAGCTAACATTAGGCCAACACAAACTGTTTTACTGCTAGTTGATAGATCAACAGTTAAGCTTGAACGAATCCTTGAAGACTTAGTTATTGTGTTGGATTCTTGGGAATATCCTGCTGATTTCATAGTTCTACAACCAAAAGTTAATCTTGCAAGCTACCCACTCATCCTAGGAAGACCCTGGTTAGCTACAGTCGATGCATTCATAGGTTGTAGATCTTGCAATATGATAATATCCAATAGGATAGTCACCAATAAATTGGTTCTCTATCCTCTAGCCCAACCTTATGCTAACCTTGAGCAAATTATTTGTCCCACTTTAGATGAGGAAGATAACTATTCTTTGTTGACATTAATGACCATAGAATGTAGCCCTTTTTTGGATGACTAGGATGAAGATGAGTTCATTGCTCACATAATCCAGAACAATTTTAGCAAGATCCTGTAGCAACAAGGATGCCTTGTATGCCTACAAGATCCCTTGAAAAGTATTATACCCACCTATTCCATAGAAGAAATATCTCAAATCTTCCATTCCTTACTACCTCAATAGCGTGTACCCATTGCAAATTATTGTTGATCTTGAGTGTTTGTTCATTGATTTCAAGTCCTTATGTGAATAGTGCCTAGCTGATTTATAGGCCAAGGTGTTGGATACCAATGCAAATATCAAGAAATTGTCCCATGCCTGTCATATTTCTATTAAGAATAGCGTGGATTATTTGGAGGTCTTGTTTTGCAAGATTAGTGAGCTTAGAGAGGACCAATTGTATTTTTCTGATTTGATGGAGAAGGATCAAGTGTCTAAAGGAAAAGGGAAAAAAGGTGGAAAGGATGATGTTAAAGGCCCTACTGTGAGAGGGATGGGTGACTAGAGGAAGTATTTTGAGGACGAGAAAAAAGAACTATTGGACATGATTGGGATTAATAAGAACTAGGAACTTGAGGTGGCCAACACCTTAAGAAACATGAATTAGTGTCTTGTTCTATGTTTTTTGTGTTTGTTTCTTTGCTACTAGGTTTTGGTTTCTTTCCTATTATTTTTCTTCTTCTTTTTTTTTCTTCTAATGGTTGCTACTGATAGTTTAGTGTTACATCTTTTGAGCAACATTTCATATCTACAGTTGTAAAGGGTTTCAGGTCCCTTCAAAACCTATTTTTCCCATATAATCAAAATAGTGTGTACTCATCATACCAAGAATTGACCTCTAATCTGCTCAAGAATCATCTAAGTAATTGGAATTCATCCTAGGAAAAATGTTAAACATAAATAATGCCTTGACTGAAGAGCAATAGAATTCTTTGCACATAATGTTGCAGGCACATTTAGCAGCATATGCATGGGATTACCATGATATGAAAGGAATAGATCCTAACTTATGTATGCACAAGATTTATATCAAAGATGGTTATAGACCCATTCGACAACCTCAGAGATGTATGAATCTTTCCTTGAGGGAGATAGTGAAATTTGAGCTTCAAAATCTCCTTGATGTAGGTTTTATCTATCTTATATCAAATAGTGAATGGGTCTCACCTTTGGTAATTGATCCCAAGAAAGGTAGAAAATGGAGAGTTTGTGTAGACTACAGGGAGTTGAATACAACAAATAGGAAGGACCACTTTAATTTTCCCTTCATAGATCAAGTACTTGACTCTCTAGCTGGGAAAAAGTAATTTTCATTTCTTGATGGTTTTAGTGGTACCAGATTAAAATTTCTCCAGAGGATCAATACAAAACTACATTTACATGTCCCTAGGGTACTTATTCTTATTTTTTTCTACCCTTTGGCTTATGCAATGCTCTAGCTATCTTTCAAAGGGAAGTCCTCAACATCTTTTCTGATTATGCTCATGACTATATGGAAATATATATGGATGATTTCACTACATATGGCGAGACTTATGAAGAATCCCTCAGTAGCTTAGAAAGGGTATTGAAAAGATGTAAAAAAAACAACTTCTCACTCAATAATGAAAAGTGCTTCATGATGATGAAACAAGGCATTGTATTAGGGAATTTTATCTCCAATGCAGGAATTAAGGTTGAACCACATAAAATAGAAATTATATCTACACTACCTATTCCAAAAAAGAAAAAAGATATAAGAAGTTTCCTTGGTCATGCAGGCACAAGAGGTTTATTAAAGACTTCAGTAAAATTGTTGCACCACTATTTGTTTTATTAAGCACATTGAATTTGAATGGATATTAGATTATCAACACTCATTTGAAGAGCTAAAGAAAGCCTTGACTCAAGAAATTTTTTTGAGGGGACCTAATTGGACTCTGCCTTTTCATATGCATACAGATGCTTCAAAATTTGTTATTGGAGTATTTTTAGGTCAGAAAGAGGGTAACAAAGAGTATGCAATTTACTACATCAGCAAAAATCTTCAAGGAGAAAAGTTGAACTATACTGTTACAGAAAAGGAGATGCTTGTTGTGGTGTATGCTATTAATAAATTTAGGCACTACATTATTGATTATTTATTATTTTTCCATACAGACCATACAACCATCAAATATCTTATGAACAAACCTGTAGTGGGAGGAAAATTGGTCAGATGGTTACTCCTTCAAGAATTTGACACTACTATAATGGACAAACCTAGTAAAGCTAATGTAGTGGAAGATTTTCTATCAAAATGAACAACTATTTGTTCTAAATGTACACATTCCATGGTATGCTGATATTGCTAATTATTTGGCAACATGATAGATTCCATCACACTTTTCTCCAAGAGAAAAGAGACAACTGACACAAATGTTTTCCATATTCTTGGATATCAAGTTTTTTGTTTTATACTAGTCCAGACAACATCATGAGAAGATTCATAAGGGAAGATGAAATATTTGATATTATGAAAGCATGTCATGATGAGCCTTGTGGAGGTCATTTTACAACAAAAAGAACAACATTTAAGATCCTCACAACTGGCTATTACTGGCCAACTTTGTACAAGGATTTTGTTAAATACACAAAGAGTTGTGATAGGTTTCAAAGAATGGGTAAACCAACTAGGAGTGATGGAATTCCATTGCAGCCTCAGTTGACATTAGCTCCTTTTGATAAATGGGGTTTAGACTTCATTGGACCAATCTCACCTACTTCCAACAACAAGGAATACACTCTTGTTTGCATTGATTACTTGAATAAGTGAGTAGAAGTAAAGGCCTTGTAGTTTTCCAGAGAAGGAAATGTGGCTAAATTTTTATGAGGATATATTTATCAAGTATGGAGTACCTAGAAAAATAGTCACTGATCAAGGACCAAAATTTACTTCTGACCTAATTACCAAACTAGTTGAAGAGTATCAAATTAGACACAAGAATTTAACACCATACCACCCTCAAACTAATGGTTAGGTGGAAGTCGCTAATAGGGAGATTGAAAGTATTTTCACCAAGACAATGCAACTACATAGAAGAGATTGGGTTGCAAGGTTACCAAAATTAGTATGGGCATACAAATCAACTTGGAAAACCACCATTGGTTTTACAGCTTATAAGTTAGTATATGGTAAGACAATAGTCCTCCCTATTGAGTTTGTATATAAAATACTAAGCAATAGAATTGGAAATGGACTTGACAGAAGCTCAAAAGGAAAGGTTGCATACTTCAAATGGATTTGATGAAATAAGGATGGAAGCAATCCATCACACTAAGGTAGTACAACAACAAAGGATGAAATGGCATGATTAGTACATTAAAACAAAGAAGTTAAATGTACAAGATTGGGAATTGTTATATGATTCAAGGTATAAATAATTTAAGGGGAAACTCAAATCCAAGTGGTTGGTCCCCTATGAAATCAATCAAGTTTACCCTAATGGGGTAGTCAAATTGAATACAATAGATACAGTCAGATTTTTACTTCTTGTAAATAGCCATAGATTGAAGTTATATAAGAATCATTACAAAAAGATGATTTCATATTCTCCCTATTTCAATAATATGGTGCTCATAGTGAACCAAATATAGTCTTACACACATAGTGATATTTTAGCAACATAGGATATACCAGGCACTGCTAGTGACCCAGAGATTGAGCTACACAACTCAATCCCTAAGATCACTTAGGATTAATTTCTCATTTTTATCTCACAAGAACACACTACATGTTATGATGATGTTCAAAATATTCATGGAGAGACCTATTTTTAAACACTCTCATAGAGGGTCTTAATGTCGTAGGAACTTGTGTCTTAATAACTATCAACATTCAGAACGGTCCCTGAAACTACAAGTACCCATAGAACTATCTGATAGTACAAAAGAAAAATTCAAATTAATTGGTGTCATATTTACTACAAGTTCACACACATTCATTTCTAAATACCCACATGTAATATCCATAATTTCACAATAATTACTTGCAACATGACTTTGCTACCAATTCACATTCTAAAAATTTGAGCTATCACATCGCCAACTCATATCTATAATAATTGTCCCATCCATTACACCTGCCATCCCACAATTCATTAGCTTGTAGTTATTTTATATCACACTAAATCAAAAACCAAATACATTCTTTCCAAATTATGTGTGATGCATAGTTATCTCTTCCAACCAATACTTTAGGTATGCTATCATGATTAATATAGTCTTCTTTAAACTTTCATTTTGTCGTTCGTATTAAATCATGCATGAGAACTATTTATATCACCATTTTCCATAATTTCATATTTTAACCACCTTCCAATTACAAACATGAAGTGAGGTCACTTCAACAATTAAGTTGGGGGGAGGGTACAACTTAGTCATTCTTTTCGTCAATCTTTTCAGAATCTTCCACCTAAATTAAATTCAATAGATAAAAATGACATGCAAAACCCTCTTAATTATATCTCATTTTTGCTACCATTCCCAAATTGCTAAATTTTAAACCTTCAGAACTTGAGCTTAGTCAAACTTAGCATTTGTTCATGAGCTCAAATTAAGCTAGTACTAAGAAAGGAAATTGCAATTTCTGGTGTGGTAGTAGAAATATACGAGGAAATTGAAGGAAGTTGAAGGGTTTGAAGGTGGTAGAATAGATTGAGATGAATTTCCAAAGTTGAATTTAATACATTGAGTAGAGAAAGTAAGCCAAAATGGGAGGCAACGTCATCCAAAGAGAACCAACAATTCATAAGCAGATTCTGCAGGATGCAATGGTTCTACCCATTTTTACCAAGGTTGGTTGGCTTGACTATTTTCTAAAATTAATAGAATTCAATGATGATATGATAAGAAGGTTTATGACTACTATTGAATATGATGAATCTATGGTGGAGGGACTATCAGTAGATGCATCCAACACTGCCATTGCACAAGTCACTGGGTTACCAAGAACTGGGGAAAAATTTCTAGCATTAGTTGATACAGTTGCAACCAGGGAAAAATTTTGTATACGAGGAGAGGAATTAGACTCATCATCACAAGGTAAAAAGAGAATCTCTCTCCCTTGGTTATGGGAAAAATTTTCTTCTTACATTGTCAGATACATCACCTATGATGGTAGGTAGAACCTTATGTATACAATTTATTTCAAATTACTCAATCACCTTAGGCATAATACGATAGTGAATGTACCAAATTGTCTTTACAATTTGTTGAAACAAATGGCATCAGAATATCAAAGAAAACAAAGTGATACTTCTCTATTTTATCACTATCTAATTATTTTACTAATTAAGAGAATTATAAGGATTCAATACCCACAAGTGAATTGGGAGAATTTTAAGGAATGTATAGATATTAACAGTTTGCTGGATGCACCTGTGGTACCTGAGAATGTAGAACCCAAAAATGAACCTATAGGAGAAAACCCTCACGACTTACCTAAGGCTTCACCTACCCATAGCCAAGGTGAGCATGAGGATCCTAATGAACCAGAGTCTAGGTCACCTATAATTTAGGAAATACTATCTTCTTCAAGATCACAAAAACCCAAAAGTAGAAATAGTTCATCCACTTCTTCTACACGCTCTAAACTAGAAGAAACGAAGGATACTATAGAGAAAAAGAGGGATACTCAAAGGAAGAGAGATGATGTTCCAAAGAAGAAGAAGAAGAAGAAGGGTGTTGAGAAGGAAAAGAAGAAAGTTGAGAAAGAGTTACTCACACCTAGATGCTCAGGAAGATTAAAGAAACAAGGTGTCATGAGGGAAAATATAGAAGAGCCTGAAGGAGAAGGGAGGAGTAAAGAACAACATTAACAAGATTTCATGATTGTAGAAATTGAATCTGAAGGAAAGGAGATATCCTTGGTAATGTGAATATACTAGCAAAAAGGAAAAGATATGTACTAGCAACTTCTAATTCAAAATCTGTGAATATATTTACTACTAAGAAACTACATAGGGAAACCCTGGACAGTCCCATTCATGAAGACTATGAAGGGGAAGGTAATGAGAAGTTTGTAGATATAGAGGATATGTACATAAAGGAAAGAGATGTAAGGAAAGAGCTCCAAGAGGCATTAGATAGGATTAAACACTTGGAGGAATTGGTACAAAGCTATGAACAAAAAGAAAAGGATAGAGTAACAAAAATGCAAGAAATGGAGGAAAAATTACAAATGTATGGCTACAACACTAAGCTTGATTTGTTGGAACAGTTGGTCATTGCCAAGACAGGGGATAGAGAACTGGTAGTACTAGATGAGAAACCCCCTCCTATCAAAACTCCAAACTATAATACAACCTTGTCACTTGGCCTTTAATTATGGAGGGTAATTGTTGAGTTTGCATAGGAGAAGGAAAAATGGAAGAAGGAAAAATAAATTTTGATTGAGGAACATGCAAACGAACTAGAAAAGAGAGACATGGAGTTTAGAAAATCAGCAATCAAGATAGAGGAAGTAGCAGACAAGGTTGCAAAAATCATCAAATGTAGACCACCGCCAAGGACATATGCATTTTTTTTATAGGAAAGACTTCTATGCTTTTAGTTTAGCATATTAATTAGTAAACAATCAGTTGGTATGAGTAGAAAATTTGAATTTCTTAATGCTTTTGCTGATTCCACACTTGAGGATCAAGATCAGCTGGGTGGATATTATTTACACAACTATGTAGTGTCAGATGAGAGAAAATGGAATCCTTTAATGTTTGTAGGGTATCTTCAAGTAAGAGCACTTGCATCCTACTATAGAAACAAACAAATCAGAGGTGAAATAATGGAGGAATATGAAGAAAAGGAGAAGTTATTTTCTCTCCCTATATAGAAGGAAGCTAAAAACCTTGATGCATTCTATGATGAATGGATGAAACTTATTGATCATAAGGGTGTGGGAAAGAAAATTATGAAACTTGGGAAGGAATATTATGAGAGAATGCATAAAATAGTTATGGGTCTTGGAAAAAAATGCTACAATTACATGAAAAGAAGATGAAACATCCTAACTCCTGAATTATAGAAGAAGAAACCTCACTCAATGTATAATTTCACAACCATGATTGAAAGGGTACAAAGTTACATGACAATTGGCATTGACAGAGGAATCTACTAGGTGCCACTTAAATTTCACCCACTTATGTTGCTCTATCCAATTCCATATTGGAATGGGGAAAAAGGTGAGGAATGTGAGAGAGCTATCCATATCAGAATGAGTCATCTTTTAGAGTACAAAGGTTTTTATTTGAAACAAATCCAAGGAGTTAATGTTGTCATGGACCTGAGGCAGATTACTTTGCAGTACAATCAATACCCCTATAATTTTTCTTGGGGCTAGTTGGGGGTAGTGATGAGTCTATATATTAGCTTATTTTATATTACTTTCATACATACTTTGAGACACTTTTAGAAATACTTTCTAGACAATACTGCCATATTATACTATCTTTTTATACTTGTTATGAAGACTTGGACATAAAATATAATGATGGAAATATGATTATGACATACTAGAATTGTATGGTTTATATGTAGAAATGAATGAAATGTGAATGGAACTCTATGTTTTAATTGTGGTAGTTAGTCTTGTGTACATGCTCTATGAAATTAACCTTTTTGTAGCCAAAGAGGAACTGTAGCATGTAGCAGTTGCAGGATAATCAAGTCAATTTTATTGGATGAGTAAAATCTATTAATTAGATTTGGTTTCAGTTATGTGAGAACAACCACTTGAGTAGGCCACTCAAGGTATTTTTCTTCACTTCATTTTCCAATTATTTATTTATGTTTAGTAGTTGTTTCTCATTTATCATTACTTCATGAACTTTATGCAAGTTAAACTAGAATCTCATACTTTTCTTATTGTTAATGAATGTTCATGAACATGCATAGAATGGTTAACCAATATTACTTCAAAGGTTAATTTAGTTGAGTCATTAGTTTTTATCAATATTGAGTTGATACAATAATGTTTTATTAGTAACATTTTAGTTGCAGTCTAAGCTGTAGGTACTCGTAGCCATTAGTTCTAGTTTATTCCTTTACTTTTTTACAATTTTGTGAATTTCCAGCAAGTAGAATAACTTGAATAAAATATTTTAGGTAGTTTTGAGTCTTTGGAGGCATATACAATGTTGCACCATCACAAGTTTACAAACCTTGGGTTGAAATTTTAATGTAGTCTTGCAATGTTGAGTGGATTGTTCATCCAAATAAACCTCTGAATTGTGTAGGTTCTACGAAGTTTGCAACACATTAGTTAAAACTCTACACCCTATAGTATTGGAATTTCTTCAATGGATGCTCCTCCAACTAGCTACCATCCCAAAATTTCACCTCGCCACCTTTAACTACACACCAAATTAAATCATACCTAATCAGGTTACTACAAATTCACAAGAAATTCCACATACTCGACCCCATAAGTAAATGTTGGAAAATTTAAAAAGGTTATCTTGTTCATTCTGTAAATATTTTTCTTGGATAACTTTGCTCCATAGTCTCTCTTTTTTATATAAATTTTCCATATTAGCTTAGCCCCCAAAGCCTTGTTCATATTTCTAATATTCCTAAAACCAACACCTCCTAAATTTTTGGCTTGCAAGCATCTTCTCACTTAACAAGGTTGTATTTGAACACTTCCTCTGTACCTCTCCACAAAAAGACCCTTTGAGTATCCTCCAACACTTTGGCCACTTTATTGGGAATTTTGAAGGAAAACATACTATAAATAGAGACAGAGGCCAAGGAAGCCTTTATCAAAGTTATTATGCCAATGAGAGAGTCATATTTGTTTCCAAGATGCAAGCTTGTTTTGCATCGTATCAAAAAAATTTCTCCACTCCACTTCTGAAGTTCTTTTTTTGATCAAGGGCATCCCCAAGTAATTTTTCGGGAGGGAATCCACCTTGAATCTTTGTATCTCAAATGACTCAGCCCAATAATCCTTTAAAAAGATGTGTGACTTACTTGTATTGATCTTTTGACTAGTAGCAAGCTCGTAACTAAGAAAAATCTTCTTGAAACCTCTAGCTTCACTAGTCGCATCCTCTCCAAATAATAAGGTATCATCCACGAATTGTAGGTGAGACACATTAGGCACCCCCTAGAAACCTAAAGAATCCTAATTTTTCCCTCTCCATGCTTGTTCTTAAGGTGTGACTAAGAACTTCAACCATAATCAAAAATAGAAAGGGAGAGAGGGAGTTGCCTTGCAACAAACCCCTCTTAGGATTAAATTTTTTTTAGACCACCCCATTAATCAAGATAGAATAGGAAAAAATGGAGATACAACTGTAAACCTTATTACACCATTCTTGACAAAAACCCATCTACTTCATGACTTTGATTAGAAAATCCAATTAGACTCGATCATATGTTTTGTTCATATCTAGCTTCAATATCATCCTCTCCTTACACCTATTTTTTATAGAGCGCATGGTTTCATGAGAAATCACAATTCCATCTAAGATTTGTCTTCCATTTAAAAAACCACACTTTATCTAAAATATTCTTTTTTAAGCATTTTTCTACGGAGACACCATAGCTTTATTGCCTATCTTGTATATACTATTGCATAGCACTATAGGTGTATACTCATTGAAGTATTTGGTACTTTTCTTCTTAGGAACAAGGGCCAAATAAGTGGAATTCCAAGCACACGTCATGGCTTGTTCGATCCTACTTTCCTCCAGAACTCTCCAAATATCAGTACCAATAATATCCCAATATCTCTAAAAAACCCAACCTAAAAACCATCAGGCCTAGGGGTGTTCAATGCCCCTAGTGAGCAAGTCACCCCCCATACCTCCTCCATAGTAAATGAGGCCATAAGAAATTGATTCATGGACTCATCCACTATAAGAGGCATATTACATAGCATATCAACTTGCGCTTGCAAGTTGATAAGCCCTTTTGATCCCAACATATCCTTAAAATACCCAAAACCATATGTTCTTATCACCCCAATATCATCGATCAGAGTGCCATTTGGTAACTAGATATTTAAGATCTTATTGATTTTTCTTCTCACATTAGTAGGAAAATGGAAAAAAATTCTATTGTTATCACCTTATTTTAACCACTTAACCCTAGAATTTTGTAGCCAAAAGATTTCCTTTATCTTGAGAATGTGATTGAGCTCATCAAGCTTGTCATTTTCCATTGCTCTTAGGTGTTGAGTAAAAAATTTCTCTAAAATTTCTTTCTTAATAGAATATAAATCTTCTTCCACCTTTTTCTTATTCTCAAATAAGTCCCTACCACATCCTTGTTCTAGGCCCTAGATAGCATCTTAACTTCACCCCATTTTTTGAACACACCAAATATTTTATTGCCTTTCACATCCATATTCCACCACCCAACTAAGGCCTTGAAAATTTTTGGGTGTTCATACTAGAATGTTTCCATTTTAAAAGGGGGCCCTTGAGGCTTCTACACAAGAGAGGAACACAAAATAATAGGCCAATAACTTGACCCCCCAAATTCCAAAACTTAAAAAAAAATTGAACAAGAGATAGAAGCCAATCTGAATTAACAAGGAAATGGTCTAACCTAAACTTAATATTGTCCTCACCCAACCTTCTATTGGACAAAGTAAACCAACTAGATTTAGGAATAATTTCAACAAGGGATAAATCACCACACAGTTTCCTAATCTTTGAAGAACCAAGATTCCCAATATACCTCCCACCTAACTTCTTCTATAGGTGCAAAGTGGCATTGAAATCACCCTCGATCACCCATTTATTAGTAGAGGTAGAACCCCTGAAGATACACAAAACATCCCAATATTTAACTCTATCCCTCTCTAGTTTGGGAGCATGTACATTAGAGATAACAAAGTTATTACTCCCTTAAAAATCATTGAGCCTGATTGACATCACAAACCCTGAACTAGACAACAAATCACCTAAGAATTTAAACCTATTCCACAAAATTTCTAAACCCCCTTGTAGTCCCCACAACATCCATTTCCATACCTTCCCCATTCCTCCATAATCAAGGAAGCATAGTATACAATGTAATAGAATCCACCTTGGTCTCTTGAAGCAATAATACATACAAACACTCTAACTCTATTAGCCCCTTAACCAATCACCTTTTCTCTAGGCCATTAAGGCCTCGAATGTTCCAACTAATTACCTTCATTGATTTGAAGGTTCATGAAGGTGCTCATCCCCTTTTCTCACATATTTTCTCAAGGTCTCCTACATGCACTTCTCTACTTCCACTCTAACTATGTGTTTAGCCTTACTTTCATATAAATTTTTTCCCTTGGAGTTAAGGCCTCCATAATCTATAGTTATATTGGGCTTGCTTGATTTTTTTGCTTTTGGTACCATTCTCCAAGCATTCTCCCTATTCTCCTCAACCACATTCTTTTCTAAAACTACCTCCTCACCATTGTTCCCTTTTTGTTCCTTACCAATGGTATTCATTGCTCTATTGCACACAGGAGAACAAACATTAACATCGTTGGCACTTACAGGGGTAGCCTTTAGCAAGACATTAAAACCTTGGAAGAGTTATCCTATTGTAGAATGCTTTTCTTGTCACCCTCATTCCTATTGCCTTTCTCCATATTAGAGCCCCTTCCAAAATCTATAGTTGTACTCATGTCTGCCTTTGGTGCCACTGCAGGGCCTATAAAATTTAGTTTCTCCCTCTTGGACTCTTCCATCTTACACTCAAGATAATTCTTATTATCACTGAAAGGGGAATTTAATCAATTACTGCTTTCCATTGGGCCTAAACTTCCCCGATTCCCACCTAAATCCTTCACTAGCTCCTTCCCTCCTTCATCCCCCATACATATTTTAGCTATATGCCCTATCTTCCCTTACCTCACCCATTGTGACCTATGTAAATTTCAATTTTAATTAGGTACCCTTGACTATCTATTAACATAAAATCCACTTTATTTTTAGCCTATATTCATCAGACTTTGATAAATTTCTTAGGGAAGAAAACTTCTAAGATCCTAGATGAGGATTTTATTAGATAGTGACAAGTGTCCTAATCTCATGTAATGAGACAAATTAACCTATATTTAGCCCAATTTAATAATAAAAAAGCACTCCTAAGTTTAGCTTAAGTGAATACAGTAAGAAGGCACTTAATAATTAATTAATGAATTATCAAGTGATGTCTTAATGACTTCTACACCCCTCCTTACTATCAACTTAGGGAGAAGCTAAAAACCTCGATGAAGAATGCAATGATGGATGCATGGATGGGTCTCCACTACAAGGCTTGACGAGGTACCCATGTACAAACAAATGAATCCCTCATAATTGGAGGAAAGGAGAAAACCGTGCATAGGTGTAAAGGAGGAGATTCACTACTCCCGAGTCTCTAGGATAAAGAAGAGTCTACAAGGAACAAACAACCCTCGATTACCTCAAAGTACAAGCTCAAGTGACGAAGTGAGAAATAGGAAATATTGTAATAACTTATTAAATGAAATACTAGGCTAGAATGATTAAACTAAAACTTAACAAAATGTGGTAAATAATTATAGAACATTGATTACAAAAATAGAGAGATGAAGATTTATAGGTTTTGTCCTCAAAAGGATAGAGTCGTGGCCAATGGAGGACAATGTTTCACAAGGATGTCTACACCCAACAATTGTCATCCCTATCAAATCAAGAAATGAGAGTTTGTATTTTGTAAATACCCATTTCTTCAAATCCAAAAAGCTACACATAGAAAGGATGAGGAAAAATGTTGGGGTTTTTAGGGCTTGCATCAGTCAAACCATTATTTTAATGTTTCCATCTCCACAAATAACCAGATAGATAGAAATAGATGAGCCATGTGATAAAAATTAACCTCATTGTGGAGGAGAACCCCTATCATGAATAAAATAAACAAGCCAAGTATGTGTTTAAAAATAGATAAAACAAAGCAAGAAGAGAGCGTTACCAACAAGTTGTGGCTCCCTCTTGGCTTGATAGACGAGATGTTGATTTATTGCAAGAGAGCCTTGGCTATTGACAAGATGAGAATATGATAGAGCTTCATTGTAGAGAAGAGATGTAGAAGAGAATAGAGAGAGAGAAAGATAGAGTGATAGAGAGTGAAAATAAATGCGAATGAGAGTGAAAAGAGGAGTTTTGTGAAGCTACATGGGAATGAAGAGTCGTTACACTCATGATTTTTCCATAATTACACGTCATAAAAAAGGTTACAAGATTACCTCATTTGAAACTCATAAATTTTGGGGATTCTTATGTGTTGCACAGATGTTCATGAATTGCACAGGCATCCAACTCAAAACTTTACAAGAAATGAGGTGATAGATTGCTAATGCTTCATCATTTTCCCTTATGGAGTTGAAATCGTGAAATTTTGAATTATTAGAATTTGTAATTAATGTGAAAAGGTGTCATAAATGCAACGGGATAAATGTGCAATTGTGGAATTTCCATGGGGCACAATTTTATGACACTACATTTCCCCCCCACTTTAGTGAGCTAAATTTTTAGAGAAAAATCAACTACACTAAAGTAGAAGAGAAAACATTAGTGCAAGATCAAAAATTTGAAAAGTTTATAGATTTATGTGAAAAAGGATATTGTAGAGGTTGCAGAGGTTCAAGAAAGTGGATATTGGTGATGCCCAACATTCGAGCTCAATGAGAAACTATAGTGCCAGACACGAAGTTTCATTCTGTAAAACTCAAATTTAAGTCAGTTTTGAAAATTGGAAGAAGCTACCATAGCGAGAAGAATTCTTAAGAAAATTTAGTAGTTCGAAAGAAAAATATGATGTAGAGCTGAATATTTTCCCCCTCCTATTTTTACCCCCAACTAGGTGGGGTGAAAATAGAAAGGAAGGAAGGAACATTTTTACCATGAAAAATGGGGAAAATTGACCTATATATGCTCAAGTGGGCCCCTAGGACGGTCATTTTCAGTATTCACAATGAGGATATTGTTGACTTTTGTGAGAGAAGAGTAAAAAAAATACCTTGCAATTTAGAGTACGTAGCCCCAAGGATCAAGTAGCTCCTTGCAACAGTAGCCATAGGTGATGAGCTAAATGAGGTACAATTTTTTTGACCCATCTTGTTATATAGATGCATTTTTTAGGTTTTTGTCGTCCTCGAGCAACACAGACATCCAACTAGTGTAGAGGTGTCCAACTAGCACATTGTCATCTCAATAGTATGTCAGCAACCTTCGGTTGCACTGGTGTCCCTCTCGCACACTATTATCATGAGGTGTTCAACCTTTGATGGTAGCATGTTGTGTAGACGTCTTTGTGGCATGCCTCCATCCCAAAGGTGAGCTTAAGAAATATTGATGTAGAATTAGAAATTTTTATGAAGATTTAGAAAGTATTGACATGAATATTGTTGTGTTTATTTAAGAGATATATCTGATTTAAAACCTAAGATCAAGTATGAAAACAATAGATTGTTCAAGATGGACCAATCTTCCAAAAAACAATCTCTGCTTAACTAAGATGAAATCCACAATATCACAAATATCATGCAATCTCCAAAGGAATCAAATAATTTTCAGATTGTAAATATTTAAACATGCATTCAAACATTCATAATTGAACTTGGGTACAAAATTGAGTAGGCCCGGGCTAACTTTACACAACAATCTACAGTTATCAGATCACTAAAGTATGGATGAAACATTCCTCAACACCTCCAACACATTATCATGAACATAAATGAACTGCAACTAGTTCTAAGATTAAACATAAACTAACTTACTTAATACTTCAAAATAAAATGAGACACAAGAACCATGCATAAATGAATAACAAAGAGAAGAACACCAAATAACAATGTCTTCAATTGTATTGGATTCACCAAAATTTGAAAAAATTCAAGTATCTTAGAATGCACTACTCATTATCAGCTCTTGACTATTGACTATTCACTATCTACTATCCACTATCAGCCTTACAAATGAGGAAGAGACCTCAATTTATAGCAATATTCAAGTTAGGTTAGCCCAAATAAGGGTTTTACAATTAGGTCGGCCACATAGGTCAGCCTTGACACTTTCAAAATACCCTACCTCAAGTTTACAATAAAATAATCCAAGTTCAACCCCCAAAAGTTAAATTTTCAATTAAATACATTGTATGGCATAAAATTTAACATGAGGCTGACTTACATCCAGATAATCTAGATATAGATGACACATTCTTCAAGGTATCCCAACCTATTCATCCTCTTTATCTATATCTCCCTCCCTCCCAGAAATTTCTTGAACTTTTGAAATAACTAAGTCTAGGTCGGCTAAAGTTGGGATTGATATTAAATTAATCCTTGCTTTAATTGAATTTAACTCTCCTCCATATTTAGCCAAGGTTTTCTCTCGGTCATAATAGAGACCTTGATATCTATCCAAGTTGGAAATGTTGATAGCAACATATTCAAGTTGATCTTTCACTATAGGCCCACTATCAATTGGAGAATAGATCTCATGCCACCATTTTTGTAACTGTCCCACATTTAAGTACTTCTTCCCAGGCTTCTTTCTTCTAGTAAAAATCTCCAAAAAGGAAATACAACTATCAAAAATTTCCTTCACTTTGTTCTAAGCCTTTGATATCTTCATCAGTGCCTTCACCTTAAGTTCATTTTTGAAACTGAAAGCCTCTATCTAGTCCATGGATTTACCAATACTTTCCACTATGACAACACCCTCCTTTATTAGTTCATCTATGGGGACCTCAAATACCTTCTCAAGTTCTTTGATAATAGTATCATTTGGAATTTGACACTCAGTGATAAATTGAGCCATGTCCTCAAAAAGGGATGATGCTTTTTCACGAATTTGCAGTACCTTTTCAATCATGACATCACCTCTTTCACTTACATTTTGTAACCATTCTTGAGTATCCCTCATAGAAGATTCCATCCTCTCAATTTCTGATACAACATCCTTGGATAGAAACCCCTTTGCAAATGAAGACCCTTCGCTACTTTTTGCATGTAGGGGTTTCACCAAATGTTAAACGTATCTATGCACTTCTCTCAGTTATTTTTGTAATTCTTCTTTTTATTTAGGTTCCTTGTTCAACCTTCTATGGATGTCCTAAGCCGAATCTTGAAAATATTCCTTCTCCTGCTCTTTTGTGGATGGACCAATATTGATAGTTTTCACTTTATAGTCTGAGGGCCTTACCTCATCTTTGTACTTATCATCCCCGGGAGTAGCAACATGAATAACCCTATTATTAAATTCATCTCTGGAGAACTTGGAAACTATTCTAGCTATTTTCTCTCCTTGGGATGTCCCCAACTCTCCAAGAACTTTTCCTAATCTAGAGTTTCATCTTCTACAATAATAGCTTTCTGCCTCAACCTCTTCTCCAACATTCTGGGGCAGCTAGTTGTTCTATTCTTGTATCCTTCTAGGGAACATCATTCTTTGGTTGATTATTGGAAGGACTATCTTCAATATTCTTTGCATCCCTATTATCCTCCCCTTGATCTTTTCATTCCTCATCCTCATCATGATTGTCTTCATTCTCATCCTCTCTATTTGTTATATCAATGTGTTCCTTCACCAAAGGCTAAGAAGGCATTTCCACTGTAACTTCTGAAGTTGCTTCCTTGTTTTGTGCCTCTTTCTCTTCCAATTGCTTCCAAAAATCACTTAATTTTCCACCCTTGGGTGTGGGAACCTCTTCATTTTATATCCCCTCTTTAGGATTATTGGGAATATTTTCAACATTACCCTCTTTATCATTAGTATATTTATCAACCTGTACATTTTGCACTGGAGATGTAGGAGGATAATTATTTCCTATAGCTTCTCTCTCCATTTTTCTTATAAGATCATCAATAGGTTCCTCTTCAATGTCCACCCTTTTCTCTTTATTCACATCTTCTGTAGGAGTTTCTTTCTATTTGGTAGAACTTCTCTACACATATAGTTGTTGCTTTTCTCCTAAACTTTCAATATAAACCACTTTAGTATGAGTGGTTTCATCTTCAATGACCTTGGCCCTCTTTTATTTGGAAAAAATTTCACTCTTTGTAATTATCTTTCTCTTCTTAGAGGGTTGGGCCTCTTTAGTACCTTCCTCAACAATTTCCTTTGAATACTTTCTAGTTTTGGTAATTGGTTTCCTTTTCTCTTTATCCTTGGCCTGACTTCTAGTTCTTCTTTTAATGATGAATTGAGATTTCTCCCCTTGTTCTGAAGGGAGCTCAACTATGTTATCCTTGGTTGTTTCTTCTTCTTCCTTTAAGTGGGACTTAACATCTCCCATCAAATCATATGTAAACTTAGTTCCATCTGCTTCTGGCTCCAAAATTTTATGCTTTACCCACAACTTGGAGTACTTCAATACAAGAGCATTAAGCACATTGAGATCAAATACTTCCTCCTCAGACCAATTAACATCAGGAAGTGGTTTATCCTTGTATTGTTCATAGTCATGGTGTTGTAGGAGATCATCACCATCATCCACCTAATCATGGACATTGGCAATTTTATGCATTCTGAACATTCTCAAAGATAACCTAGAGCACTTTCTCCTTATCACCTCAAATTCATCCTTGCAGTTGGCCTAATAGTCTTCTATGTGTATCTTGTGCCTATATTCCCTAATTGCTTGTTTTTGAGAAATCCCATAGGGATAAAAATTATTCTTGTTTGTATGTGAATATAAATAAAAATGTACCATCTCCTTTTCTAAATAATTTGCACTTTTCATAGAAGGGAAGGCCTCCAGGACTTCAATTCTCAATGGGAATTCAACTCTGAGTCCTATTTTGTAAATGTCCTTCATAACTATATCAAAGGCCACCAACTGCCTATTTAATTCCAGCAGGATGAGTTTATTTGTTGGGTATCTTGGTAACCTCAATGGTATTACTGGTGATCCTTGCACTCTAATGTAGAAAAACTTTGGAAATAGAATGAACCACTGGCCATATTTCCTTATCAACTCGATGTCTTCTACTAAGATCATGACATGCAATGCATCCTATAATAATCTTGTAACATTCATAAAGAAGGCATCATTTACCCTCATGTAATTGCAAATGTTGAATTGGAGCTAATGGAAAGCATCACATATCCTATCTTGGCCCAAGACTCCTCTGCAACTCAAACCTTTATACTTATTCTTCCTAGACAATAGATATACAAGGTAGGAAGTCATGGTGAATTACTTCTTATCCTGCACATTCCTCAACTACAAGTTTAGGTTATCACTTATGATACCTACCCAATGATAATGGGTTCCCTTCACTATCTGTGAGATAACATAAAACATCTAGTTCTTAAATATGAAAGCTTCCTCCAATCCCATTATTCTGCCCAAGAGAGTAATCATATCATTGTATTCTATTTTGAAATCACTCATGTGCAACTGCTTGGGAAACTTGGAGTAGTGTGACTTTGGTTTAGCAATCCAATTATTGTTCATCATGGCCAAAGCCTTATCAAGATCCTTTGCATAGAAGTCCTTTGCATCCTTTATGTTTGATCCTTACTAGATTTTAATGTGACCCAATTTTAAAGGTCTCTATTATAGATTCCTCAATCAAGTTAGCCATGATTCTCCCTTTAGGTCCAACAATTACTCTCTTTTCTGAATCATAGTGTTTGGCAAACTCCAAGACCAATTTTGGATATTGCAATGTGGGTGGAAATCCTACAACTTGAACAAGTCCTGTATGGGTAATGATCTGAGCTAGCTAAGAAGGTGCATTCCCCAACATTCTCTACTTGAAGTCATCATAACCTACATGTCCCATGTTGGTTTCACTAATCTTGCTCCATGTCGAAAGGATATTGGATTTGGGCCAAATGCCCTTAAATTCATACTTCATCCTTTTAGCCCTGCTATGGGGTTCCTCTAGACCATTTTTAGATGCCTTTGCCTTAGATCCCTTTGCTAGACTAGACACAACCTACATCTGTTTAGAAAGAAGCAAAAATTTCCATGGTATTAAGTATAGTCAAGCATTAAATCCAATCACATTATCAAGTTAATCATGAGGATCAATAAACATGACACAATTAACTTCAAATCATCATGAAAACCATAAAATATCATTGCAAATCTCTTAGAATAGAACATCACTGAACTTTAGAATTTTTACCTCGTCGGGTATTTCAAGCATGGATGGATTTAAGGGAATCCACCCTTAGGTGGATTCTCCAAACGTCTAGACTCTTGGGAATCCATAGGATGAGGGATTTTCCAAAAATCCAATTAAACTCAGATTCAAGCCATCATTACCTCGTAATCATCATGCAATCATTCTTATTAACACAATAAAATCATACTCAAGCATTCACATGCATCAAAAAAAGGTATAGAATTTTCACACCCTAAAGGATTTCAAAGAATCTAGAGGTAGGAAAATTTTCAAGATGACTAAAAAAGGTTCTATTTAAATCAAACTCAACTCACCATTCACTTGTCAAATTCATGCAATCACTTTCACTCAAATGATCATGTCATAAATTCATGCATTCATACTCCTAAATCAGAAGGTTGGGATTTTAAGCCCTTGAAGGATTTCGGAGAATCCGTGGGTAGGTGGATTTTTTGAATGTTAGAACAATCAAAGAATCTATGGCTCGATGGAATTTCTGAAAGATAGAAATTGGCTAGGATTTATCTTGAAATGCTTTGTCAACACCATGAGACCATTCCTAGACCTTCTTCAAAGTTACCTCAATACACCAACCCAACTTAGCACCCTCTAAGAATTTTGAGAGTTTAATGAATTCAGAGAATGCATGATGGTGCAAATTTTCTAAAAGAATTAAACTTCAAAGAATTTGCGTGTAGGCGGATTTTCCAAAGATCTTCGTTTACCTTTGCTTCTTCAATTTTTAAAAAATCTGCAAGTCTAGATTCACATTTCTCAATTTATCTCATGATTTGGATGTGACCATAGACAAGAATTCAAGCACAAACCTATAATGCAAAATAGATTCACTTTTCAAATTCCCCACAAAGTGCCTATTGTTATCAAGAATTGGGATTAGGGAAAAAGTGAGTATAACTAGGGTTTACAAGGAACCTATCAAATCAATGACCATGAATTAATTCAAATATTAACACAATCAATTTTAAAGACCTTGAATTTGAACCTTAGTTTCATAAGAATTGGCATGCCCTAGCAACAACAAAATGGAAAACCCTAAACCTCAATGCCCTAACTTACTCAAGCTTGCAAAAGATGAAAGTCAGAATGAACTCAAAGAGGACCTCACATGCATCAACATTCATTAACAATCTCCAAGCATAATCAAGTGGAAAAGAAACTCAAAATAACCACACATCCAAGATCGAAAGGCAACATGAATGATAAGCAAATACGCCATTAACTCATTGATGACATCTTTGAAATTTATTAGAATTAGCAAAGATTGCAAGACCCTACCTTTCAAACAAAGAAATGAAGATCAATGAGTTGAATGTAACTAAAACTCGATGAAAGCCCTAAAATGCCATCACCCAAATGAATGAATTCAAATGTTGAGAGATAATGGAGGTTTCTTAATCAAAGCACAATGCATAATGGGAAAGAAAAGGAAAAATCATAACTTAAAACTCACCAAAATTGCATTAAATACACCCCAAGTACGGTGACTGTCCAACCATAAATGCAATGAAAAGACCCCTCAAAGTTCATAAATACGAAGAGAAGGATTCAAAAGATCCTATAGGGGCCAAATTCTCCAAAAGGATAACCCTTTAGGGAATCTACCCAGGAGTGGATTCTTTGAAAAGCTAACACTTCAAAAAATCTGGTAGTGGATGGATTCTCCAAGACTTCTCTTGACCTGCATGACTAAAGGATTCAATAAAATTTTCATGAAACGCTGGAGTTTAAGGGATCATTTGAGATCAAAATTTTGCAATCAAAAGCACCTAAAGTGCAAATAGATCATTAGTTCAACTTGGTGAAGAAAAACAAAAACCTAGAGGAACCTATCCCTTAAGGGGAAAAGGTCAGACCTAAAGCAAAACTAGAAAATAGAAGTAAGCAAAGAGGGTCTCTACATCCAGTGGGGCGTGTGTGCAAAACAAACACAACAAATGGAGACTCTGTTGGGGAAATGCTCCAGAGTATTTCAATGACAAGTTGGAATCAAGAACCCAGAATCTCTGGTTTCGATCCTCACATTAGGTCACCTAATAAACTAAAGTCTCAAAATCAATGAACAAGCTAACCTTTCCTTTGCTAGAAATCCAAGTGTGTGCAGATGTATTAATTTCCCTCCCTAAGTTGTTGTAGGAAACCAATTTAAGTTAGGTTAAGCTACATTAAAGATTCTAACTCCAAAAGGACCCTGGATAGAGCCTCGTTGCTAGTCAGGCATCCATAGCATCAATGAGGTTATCATTGTGATTCTCCTAAACATAGCTCTACTACCAAATAGGTGTCCATAGCCTTGGTAGAGATATTCAGATCCTCTTCAAAATTTGAATTCACTTTATTTTTATATTCAATATTTTATTTTATTTTCTTTCTGATTTTCTTTTTGTGCTTTTCATTTTCAACATATGAGCAATGAAGCTCACACTCAGGGCTAAGAATCATAGTAGTGTTGAAGCAAAAATATAAGATTTTTCACTTAACAAGACCTCACAAGGAACCTATAGCAACCTCAGGATTCTTAAGATGTGTAAAATGTAATATTTGAGCACATTTAGAAACTAACTCAATCCACTGACTCATCCCCTTTAAATGCTTAGCACATGTGACACTAAATAGAGGATTTTGACCATACTTTCTAGAGAAAAGATTAGAGCTTGTAAAAGAAATACCTAAAAAAATCCTAGATAATTAAATGGTTGTTGTGTAGACAAGAAACTTCCCCAATCAAAGAACAAAGAAACCTCAAAACCAAAGCAAAGAAAGAAAATAAACCTATACTAACCAAAACAAAAGCACAAAAAACTAAAAGAAAACTAACACCTAAACTAACTATGTGCAAGGATGAGCTAAGATCAACTCAAGCAAGGAAATAATGCTTCAAATATTACCCATTAACTGGCAATGGGATATCCTCTCTAGTGAGAGTCTTGAGGTGAAAATAATTATCTCCTAGGATTTTAGAAATTTGGTAGGGGCCAAGCCATAACTTGTCAAATTTACTGTGATCCCCTTTCTTCTCATGTGCTTTATCCTAGTACATAACTAGGTCAAAAATCTTGAAGGCCTTAACTTTAGCCTTACAATCAAACCACCTTTTGACAACACCCTAGTGCATAGAAAAATTCTCCAACACTTCATCTCTCTTTTCTTCCAGTTTTAGTAGTTCAACTAATTGGGCCTCTAAACATTCCCCTTCCTCATAATATTCATTGATAAACTAAAGGGAGGGAATTCTCAATTGGATTGGAAGGAAAAAATCAAGTCTGTAAACCATATGGTAAGGAGAGGTCCCTAACGAAGCTTTTTTCTAGGTACGGTCTACTGACAAAGCAAATCTTAATTATGTATGCCACTCTCTCGGGTTCTTATCAATCAACTTTCTAATGGCAGCAAGCAAATTATTATTAGTGGACTTTGATAAACCATTCCCCTGGGGATAGTAGTTGGATGCGAACTTAATTATAATGCCATGATCAAATTCCCACCCAAAGAATTTTAATGATGAAAAAGCAGGTCCATTATCACACACCACAACAAAAGGAAAACCAAAATGATTAATAATCCAAGCTTCAAGAAAATTGATCACTACCTCCATTTTGCACTGCTTACAAGGAATTGCCTTAGTCCACCTAGTGAAATAACCAATATAAATTAAGACATACCTATGTCCAACTGAAGATGGTGGGTTTATTGGAACAATAAAATCTATCCCCCACTAAGCAAAAGGTCTTACCTCGATCATCAATTGTAATGGCAAAGCAACATTCCTCTCCTTGGTGGCAGAGGTTTGAAAAACATGACAATCCCTTATGTGATTGTATGTGTCCTTGAATATCATAGGTCAATAGTATCCAACATGCATAATCCAGGTTGTAGTGGCCATGCCTGATCCATGACTTGTTCCATACCTATCATGAAGCTCAGTCATAACCCAGGTAGCCTCCTCTTTTCCCAAACATCAGAGATATATTCCTTCATGATTTTTCTTATATGGGACTCCCCCTTTCAACATGTAAATGGCACTCTTCAAACATAATACCCTCTGTTGCATTGGATTTAGGTGATTAAGGCATTTTTTATTCAATAAATAGTAAACTAGGTCATCATACCATTCATCAGGTGAGGCATCTTGGAGATGATATTGTTGTGCTATAACCTTTTGGCTAGTTTTAGCCATTGTCCTCGTTAAATCTTTTCCTCTCACCAGCTTCATTAGTTGAATCTTTATGTTGCATTCTTGTAACATTGTAACCCACTTGGCTCTCCTTTCACCCATCTCACTTTCCATTAATAATAGCTTCATTGTTGGGCCAGGTGCTATGGTGAAGACTTTATTCCTTATAATGTAATGTCTAATTTTTTTGACTCCTCTAACCATAGCATAAGCTTGTTTCTCCACATTTGGGTATGACAGTTTTGCATCTCTGAGAGGAACACTCATGAAAGCTATTGGGTTTTCATTCCCCTCATTTGAATTTTGTGTTAACATTCTTGCACAAGAGTGATCTGATGCAAAAGAATAGATATAAAAGGGTTTCGTATAATTAGGACTTACTAGCACTGGAGCAACAACTATGGCCCTCTTGATTTTTTTAAATGACTGTTTGGCCTCAAAATTCCATTCCACTTTTTCATATTGTTTAAGCATTGCATTCAGTGGTTTAACTATTTCTATGAAGCCTCTAGTAAACTTTCAAACAAAATTAATTTTTCCGAAGAAAGACTTCATCTCTTTCTTGTTGTTAGGAGGTTGTATCTTCAAGATAGCTTGGATTCTTTCAGGATCAATTGAAATTCCATTCTCAGAGATCATGTGTCTTAAGAGCCTTCCTTCATTTACCCCAAATATACATTTCTTAGGATTAAGGGAGATACCAAATTCTCTACGTCTCTGGAATACTTTACATAGGTCTGTGATATGATCTCCCCTATTCTTAGAGAAAATAGTCAAATAATCCATATAAATAATAATTTTTTTACCAATTATATCTTTGAAGGCAATGTACATGGCCCTTTGAAAGGTGGCTCCTGCATTGACCAATCCAAAGGGAATTCTTCTATATGCAAATGTGCACCACTTAGTGGTGAAAGCAGTCTTATGTCTATCCTCATATTGTACCATGAATTGATTGTAGCCAAAATAACTATCTAGGAAGGAAATCATTTGACATCCATTCACAATCTACAATACCTCATCCAATGATAGAACTAGATAGTTATCCTTTTTGGTAGCACGATTGAGATTTTTGAAATCCACACACAATCTTATCTATCCATTCTTCTTACGAACTGGGACTAGATTGTCCACCCATGTTGAATGTCTAATAGGGAAAATGATGCAAGAAGACAATAAATTCTACACTTCCTTCTGAATAATAGGCTCTAACAGTGCATTAATAGGCCTCTGTCTCTACCAAAATTCCTTTGCATTGGACTTCAAAGGAATTGTGTGTGTGATCATTGATGTATCATAGGTCTTCAAATCCTCATATCTCCTTGCAATAACATCTTGATATGCATGCAAAGTATCTATTAAACCTTTTCTTTCCTCTGGAGTACACACTTTACCTATGAACACATTCTTTGCATCTTTTAGAGTACCCATGTTATAGGCCTCACACTAGTTGTTTATTGAATCCTTTTTTGTTTGCTAGTCCTAATCCCTTATGTTGTCCAAGTTAAAGATTCATTCTAGTTGTAACATGCCTCTAGGGATCATATTGGTTTTCAGGTTAATGACCCCTTCGACATCTATTTCTCCCTCTTAAGGCCCTATTTTATCTATTTTTTGAGAGGTAAAGACATAAAAACTAGTAATGAAGTCTAAAATATGCTTATCATCCTCAAACACTTGAAAATTTATCACATTATCTAGCATAGAAGGAACTGGGGTAAGCTCAATTGTGAATCCTTTTAATCTAGACAAAGATAAAGGCTCCAGTGTGTTGGTTGCTTGTGCTAAAGCATCTGTAGTGTGATTCTTGCTCGTGGAGATCAACTAGATGTTAAATGCATCAAATCCTTCAATTAGATCCCATACTCTATGCCTCAAAATATTTGAATACTTGTAATAGTTTGACTCTATTCCTCAGAGCCATAAGCAATCCATGTATGAATACTTCATATTCAACAACATTATTAGTGCATTGGAATTGTAATCTATGTGATGTGAAGAAGGTTTTACCTATTGGGCTGGTCAACTGAAATCCAACACTAGCTCCATGCTTGGACTTAGAACCATTGAAGCATAGAGTCCAAAATTTAGAAGGCATACCTTTGAAGTCTCTTGTACTCTTTCTTGTGGAAGGATCTTGTCAAACAATCAATTTTTTTCCTTTATGATCTCTTATAATTTCTTGTACCTCAAGTCTAATTGTTGGAGGTGGATTGATACATCTCTTAATCTGTTCCACAATAGTCTGGAAAAGACAACACTCAAGTTCTAGATGAGAGGAATTGTGAACTCTACACCAATTGGGTAGCAAAAACTCCTCAAAATTCATTTTCCTTCTGAGTATAATTTGGTCTTCAATACACTTTTGAATCAACTCCTAGAAATTATGTAGCAAACCAATATTACAATCACCCTGTTTTGAATCTTCATCTATTTATACAAGAGCCTCAATACTACTAGAAGACTAATTCAAATCCTTGGGAATATCATGTATCATCAAAACTTATTCTACTTCTGATTCACCAGTGGCTATAGCTAGGATGCAATTTCTTAAAACTACTTCGAAAACCAATACCTCATTTGATGTGTTTTTATATTCAATAGTCAAGTATTTAATTCTTGGCTCCCTCTCAATTCTAATATGATTAGGAACTCCCTTCCATGGTAGCCACATATGAGAGTGGTTTGTAGAGGTATATCCATTGAGTACTCTCATGAAATCCCTTCCAAGAATCATGCCATAGGCATCTGAATATCAACCACTTGGATATTGATGACTTGTTGCACACATGGGTCTGATGCAACCTGCATTGGCATCAGGTTCAATTCTCCTACTACACTAACCTTAGTCTTATCCAACTGAGTCACCTTATGCTAAGAAGGAGCAGGGGTGATTCCTAAGGATTTACAAACCTAAAATAGCATGACATTTATTGATTCTTCAGAATCCAATAAACAATTGTGTAAATTCTTTCCAAATATTTGAATGAAAATCATAAAAGGAGTATCTTGCCTAGCTTGGAATGAACTCACTAGAGAGTCCACATGCACCACCTGAATTTTATCCTTGTCTTTACTTTTTTCCCTTGTTTGCATATGGGGTTGGTCCTTAGTAGGTTGAGTATTTTGGTTTTGAACTGGTTGAGAATTTTGACCCTTAGACTATTGGGAACTCTGAATTTTTCTAGCTACTTCCTGGACCATTGGTTCAACAAAACTAGTTCTCTTGATAGCAGAATCTTGTGAAGACTTGGAATATACATTTTCATTTAGGGAACCATAAGCAATAGTCCTAATAGTAGGTACTCTTAACAACTCAATAGTTGAAAGACTTACCTTTACTTTCTTGAGTTCCTATGCTATGTACTCACTCATTTGAGTCACTGTCATGTCACATTGATTACTCTTGAATTGTCCTCCTTGTTGGTCCTTAGTAGCATCACCCATGTAGGCATCAAAAGATCCCACTTCAGAGAAGTATTTCCTTGGCACATGTGGATAGGAGGGATAGTTACTTGCATTTGGATCAAGAGGAGTGTTGAAATTGTTTGGAGGAGTAGACATGGTAAAGGGCCCACGAACCTGTCTATTCCTCAGATCATATGGTCTAGTCCTTTGATTAAACATCTGAATTTCATCTATTCTCTACTCTTCTTCATATACTAGACCATTATCAACATTTTCATTATGCTTAAACAATTCAACTATTGATTCCTCATTGCATACCTGTTCCGATTTCACATTTTTCAGTGGACTCCTCAAGTCCATTTTATTCACCTCTGGGAAAAGAGGCATGATTTAGCACTAACACTGGAAAATCATATGGATGTGGTGGTACAATTTCTTGTCCACTTGTTCCATTTTTTGAAACTTGTTGAACCTCCATTTGGAAAATGGTTGTTGCTGTTTGTAATTCAGGACAATCAAACTGAGAATGTTTGGTTGTCTTGTGAAGTCTACAATATCCTTTTAGAGAAGCTTCTGCTAAGAGGACTGTACTTGTTGTCTTCTCTTGATTACAAGGTTGGTCCAGTGGTGTAGGGACTCCTCCATTATTAGGTCTAGTATTCCAAGCCCTATTCTATCTTAGTGGTTGTCTTTTGTTGAATTTTTTTCTTGAAGATTGACCTATAACCTTGTCCTTGAACTTGTCCTCTTTCAAATATTTTCCCATGGTCATGAAAAAATTCTCTATTCTCTCTATTTTATTTGGAATGTATCCCCCTTTGTCTCCCCTGCAATGGACTATTTTGATTCCTTAGATAGGTGACTTTAGTGGACAACTTATTTACCTACTCTTTCAATTCATCTAGCCTCTCCTTATCAGTGTTGACTTGTGGTGGTGTAAAATTGTGTGATTGGTTCAACACTTCAGAATGTTGTAAGGTGGGATATTGGATTTTTGTTTGGGGAGCATTGTCTACCCTAAATTATACAAATAAGGAGGGAGTGGTTGAGCTTGATTTTTTGGAGGACCTAGATGAGGGACCAAAGACATTTGGGGGATTGGGTTCATCAAAAGATTATGATTAGCCAAAGCTTGGTTTAAACCTTGGACTTGTCCTGGATGTGTAGCTAGTCCTAATGAAGGAAAAGGCCTTGACCACCTTATCACATGCATCAGTTAATGTATCTAGGGGTTGATGCTTCTACTTAATGAATGCAGAGGTGATACTATCCAGGGATTCATAATAGACTTCTTTAGGTGATGCATCATTTACAACATATGGTGACTGGAGCTAGGAGTAGGCCCTATGAAACATATTTTTAAATGATCCTCTAGGTTCATTGACTTCCCTCTTAATTGAAATGAACTGGTGGTATAGGCCATTAGGATTGATTGAAATTCTCAATTTCTACAAGAAGGTAGTCTCCAATTGAACCCAACTAGTGATAAAACTAGTTGGTAAGTGATTGTACCAATAGAATGCCTCATCTCCTAATGAATAGGGGAAAATTCTACAGGCCAAATCCTCATGAAAAATCTACCTATCCTTCAAGTCAGTTTGGAAAATCCTAGTGTGCTCTTCAGTAATCCTATTAGGATCATTGATATGGAACTTGGAGCAAAAATGCTTAGGATTTTTGGGCATAACATTATATTTGTTGAAGGATAGGGGTGAAGGGTTATTAGCTAGAAAATCCATTGGTGGTGGGGGAGGTGGTAATGGTTGATTAACATGAATCTAGGTTTGTTGAATGGGTGTAGGGTTAGGCTCAGTGGGAGTGGGTTCAATGGGAGTGGATTCAAAATTTGATGATGAAGAGTTGAATAGACAGATGGGTGAAGATGATGATTCCTTCCCTTTCTTGGTCCTCCTTTCCCTAGTAGGGAGTCCTAACTCTTGAAAATATACTTTTGTGTAGATCTAGTCTGTCTTTTGAATCTTTGTGGAGATATGGATGATAGAAGTCACTCCAAATTTTTTGAATTATCCCTCCTTCTAGTGCCAATTTGTTGATGGTGTTTTTAGCACTACAACAACTCAGACATTATACAAGTACCCTATCTCTCTTGAAAGGTAAATATCTATCAATAAGCCTGAAGAAATAACCCCAAGGTCTCTAATGTCAAGTCTTGAAAATGCAAAAATAACTTAGTGATAAATGTGAAAATGATGGTAATCACAAGGGACCTTACAAACAAAATGTTGGAACTTCAACTTTCATCAAATGTGACAATAATAATGATGCTTTGTGAATCTTGCTCTAACCATGATTTAAAAGAAACCAAAAAAGATATAGGGTTTAAGAGAGATATCTAATTTAAAACCTAAGATCATTTATACACACACTAGAGTGTTCAAGATGGACCAATCTTCCAAAAAACTAATCCCTAATTAACCAAGATGAAATCCATAGTATCACAAATATAGTGCAATCTCCAAAGGAATCGAATCATTTTCAGATTGTAATTATTTAAATATGCATTCAAACATTCACAATTGACCTTGGGTGCAAAATAGAATAGGCCTAAGCTAAATTTACACAACAATCTATAGTCAATAGATCACTAAAGTATGGATTGAAGATTCCTCAACACCTAAAACACTTTATCATGAACATAAATGAACTGCAACTAGTTTTAAGATTAAACATAAACTTACTTAATACTTCAGAATAAAAGAAGACACAAGAACCATGTACAAATGAATAACTTGGAGAATAACACCAAAAAATAATGTCCTCAATTGTATTAGCTTCACCAAAATTTGTAACAATTCAAGTATCTCAAAATGCACTACTCACTAGCAGCTCTTGACTATTGACTATTCACTATCTACTATCCACTATTAGCCTTATAAATGAGGAAGATACCTCAATTTATAGAAATCTTCAAGTTAGTTCAGCCCAAATTAGGGTTTTACAATTAGGTAAGACAAATAGGTCGGCCTTGACACTTTAAAAATACCCTAACTCAAATTTACAATAAAATAATTCAAGGTCGGCCCCCAAAAGTCAAAATTTCAATTAAATACATTGAATAGAACATAATTCAATATGTGGCTGACTTGCATCTAGATAATCTCAATATAGATGACACATTCTTCAAGGTATCCCAACCTATTTGTCCTCCTTATTTGTATCTCCTTCCCTCCTAGAAATTTCTTGAACTTTTGAAATAACTAAGTCCACGTCGGCCTGAGTTGGGATTGATATTAAATTAATACTTGATTTAATTGAATTTAACTCTCCTTTATATTTATCTAAGGTTTTCTCCCATTCACAATAGAAACCTTTATATCTATCCAAGCTTGAAATGTAGTTAGAAACATCTTCAAGTTGATCTTTCACTATAGGCCCACTATCAGTTGGAGAATAGATCTCATGCCACCATTTCTATAACTATCCCACACTTAAGTTCTTCTTCCTAGGCTTCTTTCTTCCAGTAAAAATATCCAAAAAGGAAATGTAGTTGTTATAAATTTCCTTCACTTTGTTCTGAGCCTTTGATATCTTCTTCAGTGCCTTCAACTTAAGGTCATTTCTAAAATTGAAAGCCTTTATCTAGTCCATGGCTTTACCAATACTTTCCAGTATGACAACACCCTCCTTGATTAGTTCATCTATGGGAAACTCAAATACCTTCTCAAGTTCTTCGATAATAGTATCATTTGGACTTTGACACTTAGTCAAAAATTGAGCCATGTCCACAGAAAGGGATGATTCCTTTTCATACATTTGCAATACCTTTTCAATCATGACATCACCTCTTTCACTTACACTTTGAACCATTCTTGAGTATCCCTCACAGAAGATTTCATCCTTTCAATTTTTGACACAACATCCTTGGATAGAACCCTCTCTACAAATAAAGACCCTTCACTACTTTGTGCCTACAGGGGTTTTGCCAAATGTTGAGCATATCTATGCACTTCTCTCTGTTGTTTTTGTAATTCTTCTTTTTCTTTAGTTTCCTTGTCTAGCCTTCTGAGGATGGCTCGAGCTGACTCTTGAAAATACTCCTCTTGCTCTTTTGTGGATGGACCAAGATTGATAGTTTTCACCTTATAGTCTGAGGGCCTTACCTCATCTTTTTACTTATCATCTATATGAGTAGCAACATGAATGACCCTGTTATTAAATTCATCTCTAGAGAACTTGGAAATTGTTCTACTTCTTTTCCTCTCCTTGGACTGTCTGCAACTCTCCAAGAACTTGTCCCAATCTGGAGTTTCATCTTCTACAATAACAACTTTCTGCTTCAACCTCTTCTCCAACCATTTTGGGGCAGCTAGTTGTTCTATTCATGTATCCTTCTGGGGAACATCATGCTCTGGTTGATTATTGGAAGGACTATCTTCAATATTCTCTACATCCCTATTATGCCCCCCTCTATTTTTTTGTTCCTCATCCTCATCATGCTTGTATTCACTCCCATCCTCTGTATGTGATATATTAATGTTTTCCTTCATCGAAGGTTGAAAAGGAATTTCCACTATAAATTCAGAAGTTAGTTCCTTATTTTTTTGCCTCTTTCTCTTCCAATTACTTCCCAAAATCACTCAATTTTCCACCCTTGGGTGCGAGAACCTCTTCATTTTGTATCTCCTCATGATTATTGGGAATATTCTCTTTTTCAACATTACCCTCTTGATCAGTAGTATCTTTATCAACCTGTACATTTTACACTAGAGATGTAGGAGGAGAATTATTTCCTATAGCTTCTCTCTCCATTTTTCTTGTAATCTCATCAATAGCTTCCTCTTTAGTGTCCACCCTTTTCTCTTTATTCACATATTCTATAAGAGTTGGTTTCTATTTGGGATAAATTCTCTGCACATATACTTGTTGCTTTTCTCCTAAAATTTCAATATCAACCATTTTAGTATGAGTGGTTTCATCTTTATTGACCTTGTCCCTCTTTGATTTGGCCAAATTTTGACCCTCAGTGATTATCTTTCTCTTTTTAGAGGGTTGGGCCTCTTTAGTACCTTCCTCAATAATTTCCTTTGAAGACTTTCTAGTTTTGACAATTGGTTTCCTTTTCTCTTTACCCTTGGCCTGAATTTTGGTTCTTCTTTTAATGATGAATTGTGATTTATCCCCTTCTTCTGAAGGGAGCTTAGCTATGCCATGTTTTGTTGTTTCTTCTTCTCCCTCTGAGTGGGATTCAACATCTCCCATCAAATCATATGTAAAATTAGTTCCATCTACTTCTAGCTCCAACATTTTATGCTTTACCCACAACTTGGAGTACTTCAATACAAGAGCATTAAGCACATTGAGATCAACTACTTCCTCCTTAGACCAATTAACAGTAGGAAATGGTTTATCCTTTTATTTTTCATAGTCATGGTGCTATAGGAGATCGTCATGGTGCTATAGGAGATCATCATCATAATCATCCACCTGATTAGGGAAATTGTGGATCTTGTGCTTTCCCAGTATTCTTCTATGTGGATCTTGTGCCTATATTCCCTACTTTCTTGTTTTTTAGCAATCCCATAGGGATCAAAATTATTCAGGTTTGTAAGTGAATGTAAATTAAAATGCACCATCTCCTTTTCTAAATAATACGCACATTGGATAAAAGGGAAGGCCTCCAAAACTTCAATTCTCAATGGGAATTCAACTCTGAGTCTTTTTTGGGCAGGTCCTTCACAATTGTATCAAAGGCCACCAACTGCCTAGTTAATTCTAGCAGGATGAGTTTATTTGTTGGATAACTTGGTAACCTCAATGGTATTGCTAGTGATCCTTGCGCTCTAATGTAGGAAAACTTTGGAAATTGAATGAACCACTAGCCATATTTCCTTATGAACTCCATGGACTCCACTGAGATCCTAACATGCAATGCATCCTCTAATAATCTTGTAACATACATAAAAAAGGCATCATTTACCCTCCTGTAATTCAAATTGTTGAATTGATGTTGAGGGAAAACATCACATATCTTATCCTATCCCAGGACTCCTTTGTAACTCAGACCTTTATACTTATTCTTCCTAGCCAATAGATATACAAGGTAGGAATTCATGGTGAATTTCTTCTTATCCTTCACATTCCTTAACTGTAATTCCAGGTTATCACTCATGATACCTACCTAATGATAATGGGTTCCCTTCACTATCTGTGAGATAACATAAAATATCTAGTTCTTAAATATGAAGACATCCTCCAACCACATTATTTTTCCCAAGAGAGTAATCATATCATTGTATTCTACTTTGAAATCACTCCTGTGCAATTGCTTAGGAAACTTGGAGTAGTGTGAATTTGGTTTAGTAATCCAATTGTTGTTCATCATGGCCAAAGCCTTATCAAGATCCTTTGCATAGAAGTCCTCTACATCCTTTATGTTGATCCTTACTAGCTTCTGATGTGACCCAATGTTAAAGGTATCTTCTATAGATTCCTAAATCAATCTATCCATGATTCTCCCTTGATGTAGAGCAAAGGAAGAGAAAAGTCACTATCCACAACTCAACTTTCAAAAAACTCAATACCTTCTTGTTGTCCTTACAATTTGGACCCACTTTTCCATACAAATTATTAGATCAAAACATCCAAATGGATATTAAGGCACAAAAATTCTTGTATAGCCTTAAAGACACCTTAGGAAACATGAAATTGAGTGATACAAATCAAAAAAACCTACCCATACAATTCAATCATTAGAGCTTTCACAAATTGATAGTCCTGATCAACAATTCAGGCCTTCTAGGCTTCCAAGTGCTTCCCAAATCAGAATACAACAATATAGGACCCTAAATGTTTGCCCATAAGTTTTTAAGGCATTCAAAAATCCTCTATGAAACACCCTTAACAAGTTTAATAACCCTTCAAAATGGGAGATACAACAATATGATAAATAATGTCCTAAAGGACTATACAATACTATCAAGACAAGACAATCATCATCCAAATGATATCAAACCTCATTTTTCATGAAAATTTGAAATAACTGACTCAAGGTAACCCCATACACCTTTCCAAATCACTATCACACAAGAAGAATCTCTTTTACATTGTCAAAACTGAGAATTCACACTAGACTGTGTTATTTTCCAAATTTTTATGCAAATAAATAACCAACATACAAATGAATATGGAACTTTAAATTCACACAAAATGCATCATGGAAAGGACATAAAAGAACCATTTAAGATTACTATCCCCCTTGGAGGTCTCAAATTCCAAATCCAAAACTAAATAAACTTCTTTGTATATTGCTTTGCCAGACTGATACAAGATTTACAAACCTAGGGAAAATGGGAAATATTATCAAAACCTCATCCCTAACCTTTATAACTTTAAGAAAATTTTAATTGCACTCAAAAATTACCTCTCACCAACTTTCAAGAGATTCTATTGATGGAATTTAAAGAAACACAATTTTAAAGGTCATTGTTTACCCTAGGAGAGGGTTTTACCTGCCTAGACCAAATTCTTCATAACTTTCTCAAAATTGAATGAATTTAAATGAGATCAAGTGCATCATGAAGTAGACTCATAGGAATAACACTTTCAATGGAGGAGGAGAGTATTTGAGCATTTATTAAGGCTATACAATAGTATACAATATAGAAAACATAGGAAATTCACTAAAAATAGAGCATTTTCATTTATTTCTTCATTCATACATCTACTTTACATTATGCAACCTATGACCTCAAAATTGTTAACTAAGACCTAATACATGCATGAAATGGTCTTTCAAACCTTAAGAAATCATTATTACATCATATTTCCAATCAAGACTTGAATTTTTCTTCTTGAGGCATATCTCTACTTGGGTGCTCCTGCACCATACTCCCGACCCAAAAAAAAACTCCAAGTCCTCTTGGATTGAATTCTCCTCCATGTATTTTCTATGCCCTGGTTCTCTCATCTTCACTTTTGGTTTAAGTTGGTCAAAGCCAACATTCTTCCATTTCATCTTGCCACCTGTAATTTCTTCTTTATGCCCTGATAGGTCTCAACCTTCTTTTGTTCTTCTTCAATATGTTGCACCTTAACCTACAATGTGTTTCTTGTCAAAAAGATTAGCACAATAAAGAAATGAAATATGGCTTCTACCAAAATACTTCCATATTTCTTCAACTTTCTATAGGTTTCTAAAATAAATTCATCCTTGATCATTTCTTCTTCAAATCTTGACACCAACTCAATATCTTCTCCCTCTAAAATTAGGTTCTTCATCTCAGCTTCTTCTTCTTCATACTTAGGAACATCTTTGTCTTCATCTAGGAATTCTTCATGGACATATTCATATGCTTCTTCTTCCTCTTTCATCTTCTTGTGCCTTCTTCTTTTCACAATCTTCTTTATAGGCCAAACCATCTTCCTTTTCAATGTAAAATTCCAACTTGTCATTTGCTCCATCTTCATCTGGAACTCTTGAAATTCTAGTTCAAATCTTCTCATTTCCAGCTTCAATATTGCCAACTCTTTGTCAAAATTCTCTTGTCTCTTTTTATTTTTCCTCTCTTCCTCCACCTGCAAATGCCTTCTCAAGTTCTCCATATTCACAAGCAAGCTTCCTCCTTGCTTCAACTTCCCAACTCTCTCTCTGCCTTCTCAATGGCAACAACCAGGTTGTATTGACCTGCAAACAACCAACAAACCACACAACTCACAAACCAAATTATCAGCTCAAATATTTCTAGGGCTTTGATACCATTCTGATGTAGAGCAAAGGAAGAAAAGTCACTATCCACAACTCAACTTTCAAAAAACTCAATACCTTCTTGATGTCCTTACAGTTTAGACCCACTTTTCCATACAAATTCTTAGATCAAAACATCCAAATGGATATTAAGGCACAAAAATTCTTGTATAACCTTCAAGACACCTTAGGAAACATGAAATTAATTGATACAAATCAAAAAAACCTACCCATACAATTCAATCATCAGAGCTTTCACAAGTTGACAATCCTGATCAACAATTCAGGCCTTCTAGGCTTCCACATTCTTCCCAACTCAGTATAAACAATCCAGGACCCTAATTTTTTTTCCATAACATTTTAAGGCATTCAAAACTCCTCTATGAAATACGCTTAACAATTTTTAATAGCCCTTCAAAATTGGAGATACAACAATATGACAAATATTGTCCTAAAGGACTGTACAATACTGTCAAGACAGGATAATCATCATCCAAATGATATCAAACCTAGTTTTTCACCAAAAATTGAAAGAAATGACTCAAGGTAACTCCATACACCTTTCCAAATAACTATCACACAAGAAGAATCTCTTTTACATTGTCAAAACTGAGAATTCACACTAGACTGTGTTATTTTCTAGATTTTTATGCAAATAACTAACCAACATACAAATGAATATGGAACTTTAAATTCACCCAAAACCCATCATGGAAAGGAAATAAAGGCACCATTTAAGAGTATTATCCCTCTTGGAGGTCTCAAATTCCAAAGCCAAAACTAAATAAACTTCTTTGCATGTTGCTTTACTAGATTGATACAAGATTTACAGACCTAAGGCAAATGGGAAATCTTATCGAAACCTCTTCCCTAACCTTTATAACTTTAAGAACATTTGAATTTCACTCCAAAATTCACTCTCAAAAACTTTCAAGAGATTCTATTGATGGAATTTAAAGAAAAACAATTTTAAAGGTCACTGTTTACCCTAGGAGAAGGTTTTACCCGCCTGGACCAAATTCTTCATAACTTTCTCAAAATTGAATGAATTTAAATGATATCAAGTGCATAATGAAGTAGACTCCTAGGGATAACACTTTCAATGGAGGAGGAGAGGATTGGAGCATTTATTAAGGCCTTACAATGGCCTACAATACATAAAACACAAGAATATCACTAAAAACAGAGCATTTTCATTTATTTCTTCATTCATACATCTTCCTCAAACCTTCCTCAACCTTTGAGAGGCTTCAAAATCCTTTAAATAACTATTCCTATGCCCAAATTCTATAACTACCTTATTCCATGATTTGTCTTTTTTTGCATTTTCCAATATTGCAACATTTTGTATTGACAACATTTATCAAACTTTGTAATTTTTTTACATTATGCAACCTATGACCTCAAAATTGTTAACTAGGACCTAATACATGCATTAAATGGTCTTTCATATCTTAATACATCATTATTACATCATATTTCCAATCAATACTTGAATTTTCCTTCTTGAGTCATATCTCTGCTTGGGTGCTCTTGCACCATCCCTTGAGGTCCAACAATTACTCTCTTGTCTGAATTATAGTGTTTGGAAAACTCCAAGACCAATTATGGATATTGCAATGTGGGTGGAAATCCTACAACTTGAGCGATTCATATATGGGTAATGATCTGAGCTAGCTGAGAAGGTGCATTCCTAGACATTCTTTGCTTGAAGTTATCATAATCTAAATGTCCCATGTTGGTGTCACTAATCTTTCTCCATGTCAAAAGGATCTTGGATTCAGGCCAAATACCCTTAAAGTCATACTTCATCCTTTCAGCCCTACTATGGGGTTCCTCGGGACCAGCTTCAAATGCATTTTCCTTAGATCCCTTTGTTGGACTAGACTCAACCTTCATTTTTTAGAAAGAAGCAAAAATTACCATGGTATTAAGCATAATCAAGTATTAAATCCAATCACATTATCAACATAATCATGAGGATCAATAAAAATGACATAATTAATTGCAAATCATCATGAAAATCATAAACTCTCATTTAAAATCTCTTAGAATAGAACATCAAAGAACTTCAAATTTGTCACCTCTTTCAGTATTTTAGGCATGAATGGATTTTGAGGAATCCGCCCTTAGGAGGATCTTTGAACATCTAGACTCTCAGGGAATCCATAGGATGAGGGATTTTCTGAAAATCCAATTCAACTTAGATTCAAGACATCATTACCTCATAATCATCATGTAATTATTCTTATTAACACAATAAAATCATACTCAAGCATTCACGCACATCAAACAAAGGTTCAAAATTTTCATGTCCCAAAGGATTTCAGAGAATCCAAAGGTAGGTGGATTTTCTGGATGACTAAATGCTCAAGGAATCCAGAGCGTGATAGAAACTCAAGTCACCATTCACTTGTCAACTTCATGCAATCACTTTCACTCAAATGATTAAGTCATATTCATGTATTCATACTCATCAATTGGAAGCTTAGGATTTTTAGTCCTTGAAGGATTTCAGAGAATCTGCGGGTAGGCAGATTTTTTGAACGTTAGAACACTCAGAGAATCTATGGCCCAATGGAATTTCTGAAAGATGGAAACTGGCTAGGATCTATCTTGAAATTATTTGTCAATGCCATGAGACCATTCCTAGACCAACTTATAAGTCACCTCAATACACCAACCCAACTTAGCACCCTCTTAGAATTTTGAGAGTTTAACAGATTCATAGAATCTGTGAGGGTGCAAATTTTTTGAAAGAATTAACCTTCAGAGAATCCGCATGTAGGCGAAATTTCTGCGGATCTTCGTTTACCTTTGTTTCTTCAATTTTTTGGAAATCCCCAAGTTTGGATTCACATTTCTCAATTTAACTCATGGTTTGTATGTGACCATAGACAAGAATTCAAGCATAGACCTATAACGTAGAACAGATTCAATTTTCAAATTTCCCACAAAGTGCCTATCATTATCAAGTCCCCAAGAATTGGGATTAGGGAAAAAGTGAATATAACTAGGGTTTGCAAGGCACCTATCAAATCAACCACCATGAATTAATTCAAATATTAACATAATCACTTTCAAAGACCTGAATTCAAACCTTAGTTTCATAAGAATTGGAACGCCCTAGCAACAACAAAATGGAAAACCCTAAACCCCGATTCCCTAGCTTACAAAGTCACAACGAACTCGAAGAGGACCTCACAAGCATCAACATTCATTAATAATCTCCAAGCATAATCAAGTGGAAAAGAAACTCAAAATAACCATGCATCCAAGATTGAAAGGCATTGTGAATGATAAGAAAATACGCCATTAACTCATTGAAGACATCTTCAAAATCTATCAGAATTAGCAAAGATTGCAAGACCCTACCTTTCAAATGGAGAAATGAAGATCAATGAGTTGAATGTACCCAAAACTTGATGAAATCCCTAAAATGTCGTCACCCAAATCACTGATGCCAAATGTTGAGAGATAATGGAGGTTTCTTAATCAAAGTATAATGCATAATGGGAAATAAAAGGTGAAATCATAACTTTAAACTCCCCAAAATGGTAGTAAATACACCCCAAGTATGGTGACTATCCAACCATAAATGCAATGAAAAGACCCCTTGGACTTCGGAAATATGTAGAGGAGAAGGATTTGAAAAATTCAGTAGGGGGCCAGATTCTCCAAAAGGATAAACCTTCAGGGAATCCACCTAGGGGCGGATTCTTCGAAAAGCTAACACTTCGAAAAATCTGGTAGGGGATAGATTCTCCAAGACTTCTCCTAACCTGCATGACTTAAGGCTTCAATTAAATTTTCATGAAAGGCTAGAGTTCAAGGCATCATTTGAGATCAAAATATTGCAATCAAAGGAACCTAAAGTGCAAATAGATTATTAATTCAACTTGGTGAAGCAAAACCAAAACCCAGAAGAACCTATCCCTTAAGGGGAAAAGGACAGACCTAAAGAAAAGCCAAAAAATAGAAGTAAGCAAAGAGGGTCCCTGCCTTCGGTGGGGCATTTTTGCAAAAAATGCACAACAAGAAGTATTGTGCTTTTAGAGGGTGGGGTTTTTTACCCCGAAAGAGTTTCCCCCACATATATCTGGTGTATGTTGTTTGTTGTGTGCTTGTTGTTCTATTTCATTATTCCTATTTTTTCTCATTACTGTAACTATATAAGGTGTTAAAATGATTTTTTTGTAACTCTCCCCTACTTAGATTAGTGTAGGAAGTTGTTTATGCTCACTCGACTTCCTTTCATAAACTGGTCTAAAAATTCAAAAAGTCAAAAACCCTTGTTGAACTACGTTGTCTCTGAGCTTGAATGTAGGCAAGGCCATCATCGATGAGCCCCCAAGGCATTACGTCGGTCTTTAGAAGTCCATCATAATAAACTAACAATTCATCAATGTTCATATCCCATCAATAAACTATTACTGGTCAGAGTTGGTCGAAATATGTCATCTCCACATGTATAACCTAGTCAAGGTCATCACTAATGATCCCCTGAGGCATTAGGTTAGTTTTCCCTTCGATATTGGTCTAATCTATTAAAACACAAAAAATTTGAAAAATCTTGAAACAAACTTTCGTAAAATGTTCAAAATACCTAAACAATCTCAAATTTAACTTGAAAAATTAATCATGCCCATACACTCAAAATATCAAAAACAACCTCAAAACATTTCAAAACGTCAAAAACATTGAAATATGCAAAAAAAAATAAAAAAAAATCATCCATCCCATTTTTATTTCACTCAAAATAAACTTCCATCCATTAATAAAAGATCGTCATCCTCACCCTTTGGTAATGCAAACAAAAACAAGTGCAACAATAACTAGAAAGTAAATCTTTAACATAAAAATCCTAAGTCTTGATCATTATCAAACATGTCAATCAAACCTTATATCAAAGGCCTTTCAAACAACCTATCAAACCAGCAAGCATCCACTAACATTTCCTAGGATATATCTTTCCTACAATGGGAATCATCATTGGTAATCACTTTGGATACTTATCCTCAAAACATAACACCCTTGGGCAATAGATATGAATGACATTGATTGTTTGCTCATTTTGATTTTTTCTTATGATTTATCTCAATGGTCCATTCCAATGACCTCTCGATGATGTCTATCAAAATGATTTAGAGAGAAAGGAATGGGGGCATGGATCTTTTTCATTTGTTTGTTGTGCTTGTTGGATGTTCTTGTAGTATAACCTTGGTAAATACTTGCTTTGTTGTGTGTAGGGAGGTCATTTTGAAAAAATTATCGACTAATGTGTATGCTTTGGTATGAAATGTTCTGAACTTCTAAACTACATTCCAATAAGGTTTATGTATTTCAGGTGTGAGCAAGGATGATCCTATATTTTTGTAGATTCAAATTCCATCGCATTAGATACAATGCCATCCTAGTTATCAATACTTTGATGCATCATGTCTACATGCTTTATCAAAAATAAGAAATGATATGATGAAGTTATCCCAATCCTAGAAACAAGCAAATCATCATTATCTGGTCATTATATCCAATAAAGTTTCAAATAATCATAGGTTTGTTGTATTTTTGAATCAATCTTAAAATAATGGTTAAATCAATATACATCTCATTCTTCTCATTATATCCATCTTATTCTTCTTATTCTTCTATCTTTACTAAAATTTCTATCCAAATATCAAATTTGTGTGATATATATCAAAATATACATGAGGCTACCCATTGCCAATGACTATCTATACATCATAAAATCTATCTACATCAAATATCTAATCTTTCTAAAGAAGTATCTTTCGTCCTCTGATCATTCAAACTAATCTTGCATCCTTGTCACAATCTCAACTTTAAAAATCAAAATTTTCACTCAATCCCTCGATCAAGCAGTATACCAACATAAATTCCTTTTGTTCAGGCATAGTGGGGCATCCGAAAAATCATGAATTTTTAAATTTTTGATCTAAGTGGCAGCGTGAATTTGAAAAGTGTCAATCTTTGAACCAATGCAACAGGTACCTCACTTCAAAGAGGGGAAAAATGTAGACACTTAAAATTGTCTTGATCGATATATCATGCATCCGAATTTGATTACTAACACTATTTTCATCCTAATTCGACCCCTTTAGACTATTTAATTAAATAATCATAATTGTTTAATTAAATTCATCATTTTCTCCTATTAATCAAATAATTGACATTAATAGGTTAATTCATCTCTTCTAGGCTAATTTTCATCCTATTTAACTAAATAATGTAAATTTTTTAATTAAATTCCCTAAGTCCTCTCATTTGATTAAATAATCTGAATTATTTAATTAAATGTCATTAATTCTCCTTTTAAATTAAATGAGATAATTGTTTAATTAAATTTCTAAATTCCTCCATCATGAACAATTAAATAATATTCTAATTGGATAATTTCTTCCATCCCTTCAATTTCTCCCACTTGCAAAGGAATATTCCTATGGAATATTCTTCCAATTCAAATTCAAATAATTTCCCTCTCAAATGGAAATATCTTGCACATTCCTCCTAAATTTTAGGATTTGTGTTTCTTCAAATCAATTTCCACCCTTTATTAATTCATCAATCCATGTCAACTTTCAATCTCCTCCATAGATTGAATCCTTGATCCATGCCAATTCTTCTAATCAATTTGCATCCATTGATTAATCTTAATATGATATTTATTTTTTGTTTTATAAGCAAGAAAATGTGAAGAAAAAACAAAAAGAAAGAAAAGATACAATGTTGCAAACTCGTAGAAGCCTACACATTTGTGATTCAACAAATGCAGTTGGTGAAAATAATAGTTGTGATGATGTGTAGCCTAATATAGTACATGGTGATGTGCAACATCGTGATGATCTCTTAGCACAAAGTCTAAGAGAGATTATTGAAAAACATGAGAGCAATGGACCAATAAGTTTGCAGATGATTTATTCAAGATTAAAGGATGTGTTTGAAGTGAAATTTGTGAAGACCTGTACTGATCTACCTACTCATGACACACCTGATGTGGCCAAGGATCATGAAGTTCCGGTTCATGAAATTCATGAAGAGAGGTCGCTTGCATCTAGTGTACCTCATAGTGCACCTATTGCACCTACAACTTTTGATGGAACTAGGGGATCAACCAAAAATATTCATAGTGGTTTAATAGAAGATGTGTCTCCTTTCATCAAAAGACAAATATCGAGTCAAGAATTGTACAGATCTATAGAGAGGAATGCAAAAGAAAGAAAATTAGAAGGAAATAAGCCATTCATGGTTGAGGTATCAAGAGATGGTGAGCCCATTGGGCCAAATGTTGCAAGGTGGGCTTCCGAGTTCGGTGTAAGATGTAGGGCCCTTTTGAATATTTGCAAAACAAATTTTGCAGAGCAAGATCCACAAAGTGTGGAAAATGTTATACAAAAAATGGAAAATTCTTGTGAGTCTAGTGGTGGACAAATCCCTAGAAAATATTACAAGCAAAAGATGAGACTTTTGATGAACAATTTTAGATACAATTGTAGAAAAATAATCATGGAGGGAAAAGAGAGGTTAGACTCCACTGTATCTCCCAAATAGTGGAAGGAATTGAAAGAAAGTTTGCATTTTGAAGAATATTTGACAGAGTAACAAAGGCAAGAAAGCAAGAGATAATGTGATAGTTAGATATACATTTGGACGAGACAGGTTGTAGGCCAAAATGGAAAAAATTGAAGTATATGGATTTTTGGCTCAATTTATGTTGTGTTATTTATTTCAATTTTTTATTGAATTGACTATATGTTGAAATTGACATTGTATTTTAGGTGGAAAACAATAATACAAAAGCAGGTGTAGAATATATTGTCAATTATATGGCATCACTAGATCGTAGTGATTCTAAGAGTAGGATGAAGTGGAAATCTAGTTCATCAATGGAGATTTCACAACCATCTGTTAGATGCTCACTAAGAGACTCTCTAGATCATGTCAACACAAATGAAGGGTACTAACATGTAATGAGTTGCATATACGGTCTCACTGAGAAATTTTTGTAGTTGGTTGCCTTTGTTAAGCCTATAGTTTTTGCATGGAATGAGCATAATTCCACAGATTCAAATGGGGTAAGAGGCTCTATTGATCTCATTTCTTACTTTTTGGAAATTCTATATACAAATGCCTCTTAATATGTAGATTGAAATTTAAGCATAGGAGAATCCAACCCAATTTTTTTATTCTTAGAGTGATTCAAAAAATGTTCTTTTGGACAAATTTATAGCTTGCATTCTTTACTTGACTATTGAATGCTTTGTATATTTTTTGCATGATGGTTAAACCACATGTAGAGAAATTTTATCAAAGTAGTACTAAAATGAAAATGCCTTGATGTCAATAGAGTTGTCGATATTGATAGTGATGATGATGAACTAGACAAGAATGTGTAGCACAATCATAGTTTTTTTGAAGTTGAGGTAATATAATAGTTGTCAATTTTTGTCCCAATGTTTTATCATTATGCATGCTTAAAATGTTCTTTTGGAAAAAAAATTATATCCTTTTCATTCTTTACTTGACTTATATTAATTTTTATGATGATTAAACCACATGTAGAACAATTATATGAAAGAAAAACAAAAAGAAAAATTCCACATCAATAGAGCTCTTTGCCAAGCTGCACAGCTTCATGTCAAAGTTGATAGTGATTATAATGAAATAGACGAGAATGTGCACAATATTTATAGTAGTAGTGGTGCTAAAATCGAGGTGAGTGCTATGAAACCACATGCAAGTAAGTACTATTCAAGTAAGTAATGGTTGTTTTATTATGTAAATTTAAGGGTAATCATTACCTATGTGATAGAAGTTGGTTAGAATACTAGTGAAGTGTAATTAGCTAGTATACATAGATTATGGAAATAAGGGAGAACATATAACTTACATATGGACACCTTTTGTATCTAACATCCATTTTGTATCAAATAGCAGGAAGTTAATTTTTGTTTAAAATGCCAGGTGTATGGTTTCAGGTTTCCTATCATCATTTTCTAGTTTCTTATAAAAATTTATTGAATGTTTACATGTGTTTTATCAAATGTTTATATGTGTGTTATCGAATGTTTTATATCTCAATATAATGTGTGTTTTTTTTTTTTTTGTAGAAATATATTGATAAACTCCAAGAAGAGGATAAAGTTGCGGTGTTGGCTCCATTTGATGGTGCTTCAGTAGCCATTGGGTGGATTCACTCACTATCTATTGTACATGGAGTCAAATTGAAAGGAACATGAGATGAAAATATAAATATTTTAATGGTCACAAGTAACATACCCCTTGCTTATGAAGACAAAATAGATGGATTTGTCCATCTGAAAGAGAAAGAAGAAACCTTCACATGATGGCCACTAAAATATATTCAAAAAATGACATAGTTGATGTTTATCATGTAGTAGTTGTTAGACAACTTGGCTCAATGCTTTATGTAGTAGTTTGAATGTGTTGTTCATGTATTTTTATCATGGTGTATTTTCAAGAGTTTGAAACTCTTAGAATTTTATTTTTTTTATTATATATATATATTTATATATGAACATCTTACAGTTCATCAAAATTGCATTATATTTTTTTTATTACGGATTACCTTTTTTAATCATGATGTTGAATCAATATTTTAACTTCTAGAATGTTGTAGCTTGTTCATATATGTAATATTTTTATTTGCATTTATGTTTTAATTCAAGTTTAATAATATGTTTATTTCTACATTATACAATTTATGGTATTTAATAAATTATTCATATCATATAATTTGGTACACACTGCCAAAGGTTGTTTTGTTGGTCAGTTTGATTTAGAATATTGTCTAGATATTTTGAAGCCAAAATAACCATAGGTAAAACTTCTTATGTTGAAGTATAATCATTTGTCAATATAACTTACTATGTTTTTGTTTCATATGTAAATCTATATGTAGTGTAACATGATCCATGAAGCAACATCCTTTTTTTGGATGTTTTGAAGCCTAATTTTCTAGAACATATGCATCTTCAAACTAAGGCAAGTTGTTAATATGATTATGAAGCAACTAGCTTTTAAATTTTCTTAGACCTAGCTTAAAACATGCCTATGTGCAAAGTCTAGCAAGAGTGAAAATGAACTATTTATACATTGTTGATTATAGAAATTATTATGATTTTAGCTTTATTGATTTTACTTGTTCTGTAGGTTCTTGAGATTAACTTGGTCACTTTCCCCAATGTTGTTGATGCAATCTTGTAAAATGGAATTTTTAGTCACTATGATTGTCCTCATATTGCACAATTGTGCGAGAAAACTAGTTTATATATGTGTGTGCTTTAGGTAGGTGATTCACTTGGATGCATTTAGGATTTAAATTAGATATGATGTTGAGTATGAAGCATTGTCTATGCTAATTGTTGTAGAAATCTTTAAATTTGCTAAATATTTCCTTATGTCAAATGGTTTCTTAGGAAATATTTTGTTCATCACTAATATTGTAAAGTTTGGGTACAACACCATACATAGTTTCCCGATATTAAACATGTCATTGCCAACACCCATGATATCAAGCCACAAGTCTGTGAGACATGATTTTCTCTTGAAATTTAATAGAAACTGCCAATTCTCTTACTAATTATAGTATTTATTAGGCCCTTGTTGAGTTATTTGGGACCCTTTCTAGAGAGTGGGTGTTGGAGTGCATGAAAGATCTCCTTCTTGTCAACCTGAGGGGAAATCTCCAAATAATTGTCTAGGTAAAAAAAATTAATAATTTTGGATCTAGATGACATTGGCAATTGCTCTCTTATTTGTGATGTTAACATCTTTCATGTCACACAGGCTGCCAAGGAATATTTTGAACAATTGGATGTAGATTCATGCATCAAGTTGTTTGAACGGTTCAAGTATTATGAAGGGCTATATTTCTTCTTGGGTGCATATTTGAGCTATAGGTGATTTGACTTTGGATTGTCACTTGTATCATTTTGTCATTGATATTCATTGATCTATTTAAGGAGGTAATTTTGTAGTAGCTTGGGAACCTTGTACTTATATGGTAAATTGTATTTGCATTGTCATTGATAGTGAAGATCTTGAAATTCACTTCAAGTACATTGAAGGAGTAGCCAATAATGGACAAATCAAGGAGGTGGAACGTGTAACGAGAGAATCAAATTTCTATGATGCTGAAAAGACAAAGAAATTTCTTATGGAAGCAAGACTTCTAGATGCTATGTCAGGATGTACATGTACACAATGCATTGGGTGAAATCATTATAGGACCCTTAAGACCATTATATAATCTCCCATTCTTGGGATGAGATATAGGACCCTTATGCTTCATTCTTCAAGTAGTTATTTCATGTTTTGGAGTTGTATAAGAAAAGAAAAAAAGCATTGTGACTCAGTTTTCTCAGTCACAACATTGAAAAACACACTTTGTAACACATTTTTCAAAGCAAAGACACGTATTTAATTCTTGTATCTATTGTAAGAACACCTTTTCTCAATAACATTTTAGTATTTTTCCTTCTTAATAACTGTTTCATTATGTGCAAATGAATGATTGATTATGTTTTTTATGTTTTATGTTTAAACCTCAAAAGCATTGTCTCATTTCCAACACTTTTAGGTAGAAATCAGTGAACAAAAAACAATTAAATAAACTACCAATTGACTAAATATACTACGAATTTATAGAAATTGATGAATAAATATACTACCAATTGACATAAATCAGTGAATAAATATGACAAAATATATGACTAAATCAATGACTAAAAATATACTACCAAATTGATCAATTAAAACAACCAATAAATGACTAAAAGTGGTTTAGTCAAAAGGCCACATTATAAATGACCAGCAATAAACTACTCATGGTCACGTGACCAAGCTTAGTGAATAAATATGACTAAATCAATAACTAAATTAATGACTAAATATACTACCAAATTGATCAATCAAAATGGCCAAATAAATGACTAAAAATGGTTAGTCATAAATTTGGTCACATTATAAATGACAGAAAAAAACTACTATTAGTCATGTGACCAAAATTTAGTCATTTATATGCATTTTTTAGTATTTTTTTTAGTCATTTATTTCTATTTTTCTACTAGTGTCAAGTTCCTAAACAAACATATCATCACCAGGTTTGGGGTACCCTTTGCTTTGGTATGTGATAATGGCCCAAATTTTTCTTCTACGCAGTTTATTCAATGGACCTTTGAGTATAAGATTGTTTTGAAATATTCTTCCAAATATTATCCATAGGGCAATGGGGTAGCTGAGTCTACTAATAATTTTTTTTGGAAGTAATCAAAAGGTTATTAGAAAGGAATCCTAGGGACTAGCATACCCAGTTGAAGTTCACCTTATTGGCAAATGGAACCAAAATTAAGGCTACCCTAGGAAGTTCACCATATAAATTAGTCTATGGACATGACCCCGTCTTTCCTATTAATATTCAAATACCTTTTTTACAATTTATGCAGGATTTTTATACCAATGATGATAGGATAAAAGTTAGGCTGACTAATTTTTTGAATTTAGAAGAACAGAGGGATATTGCTTTGCAACAATTTTCCAAACATCGGGTTATAGTCAAGCGTTGGTTTGACAAGAGAGCTAAGATTAAGGCCTTTAGGATATCTGATATTGTACTACTACGGGATAAAGCTAGAGAGAAGAGAGGTGTTCACTAGAAGTTTGGTAGGTTGTTGTTAGGACCATACTAGATTGCTGAAATCCTCAGTGAAAATGCTTTTTGATTGAATACCTTAATAGGAGAACTTGTTCCATTGCCCATCAATGGAAAGTTTCTCAAGCACTATTTTGGCCCATGAAGGCCTACTGATCCTTCCTTTGTATATATTTTGTTTAGTTGTTTTTCCTTCAATTTTTTTTCATTGTTTTGTTATTTTGTTGCTTGTTTGTTTGTTCCCTTTCACTATTTTCTTTCTACTTTTGGGATCTTAATTTTTCACCATTCTAGAATAGTGGGTAGTTATTCAAAGCATACTAGGGATACTATGGCAGAGAAATAGATTTAATTATTTTAAGGAATATATTTCATTCTTTTTTGTTCTGAAACTTATGCTTTATGTATGTCTTAATGACAATTTGAAAGGTCAAAACAAATGGATATATTCTAAGTGATCTTGTGAAACACAATTAAATCTATCACTTATTAGTTAGAATCATTTATTTCCTTGAGATTATAGCTATCTTGGGATGGTTGTATTCTTGATTCAAGTGAAAAATTTGGTGTCCTAATGTTATCATGATGTCCACTGTAGTTCTCAACCTAATTTTCAAACTGTAATGTCTGAGTATTGAGAAAAGATAAGAAAATATTACTTCAAGAAAGTCAATACCTGAGAAAAAAAAGAAAAGAAGAAAATTTGTAAATAAACTCAATATATAAGGGTGATTCAAGTATCTCTACTAGGTTATGGACACCTAGCTGGTAGTAGATTTATGCTTTGAGACAATTGGAGGTATCTTCGTGGAGGCTATAAACACCTGGTTGGCAGCGAAGCAATGCCCAGGATATCATTGTACGACAACTAAAATGACCCACCTCATGTAGCTTGAATGGGAATATAGTCATTTCAATAGTTAAAGTATTTAAGTGGGGGGGAATGTATCATGAACACACACACTCAAATTCAAAGTTTTTATAATGATTCATAATTTGAGATTTCAACTCAACCTTGTTTGTTGTAACCAATCATGCTCAAGTTAAAACAATCATAAACCAGAGGCTTTGGGGTGAATGCATCCTTCAGTATCCTAAAAATGGGTAAACCATTTTCCTAGTTGAGTCATCATTTGTTATGCATTACATAACCACCCCATTTTATTTTTGGTCAAAATGGGTCCCCCTTGCTTCTTTTTACCCTTGGTACTTTTATTTTGGCTTTGGGAGTTGTATTTTTCTTCTATGCCTTGTATTTTTTTTATGTTGTTAGGGTCTAGTTTCAAACTAGAATTGTCACCTTGCACCTTCCAAAAGTGTAAGTTCTCATTTTTGTCCTGATTCAGATCCCCACATTTCTTCCTTGTTTTGTTTTTCTTTGTCAGGTTCAAGTTTTGAGAAGGAACTTGAACTTTACACTCTTTGAAGGTTCATTTTCCTTGTTCTATCTTGATTCTGATCTCCACTTTCTCATCATCTTTTTGTTTGTTAGAATCAGGTTTCATAATGGAATCAACACTTAGAACCTTTAGGAGGTTCAAGTTCCAGTTTCCATCTTGACTCCAATTTTTGATTATTTGTTTTTCTTGTCTATTTCAGAATCGGGTATTGGAACAAAACCAAAACCTCTAAGGTTCTTGTTCCTAGTTCCATCCTGATCCTAATTCTCATGTCCACTGTTCTTTTTCCCATTAGGTTCAGGTTTCAAAATGAGTCCTAAACCTTGCATTCTTTAAGGGTTCTTTTGTCGAGTTCTGTCTTGATCCTGACTTCTAACTTACCTTGTGGATTTTGTGATGGTTCATTAATGAGTCCTCCCCCAATCCTAAGGCCTAAACTACCTCGCATTAATGGAAGTTAGTTCACATGCATGAACCAATTTATATTTCATCTGCCTCTTGATTTTAGCTCATAATTTCTTTGTATTTTCAACAAAGAGTTAGATCCAAGCAGACGATCGGAGCATGAGTTCAAGTCTAGTGATTTTCAACCTAGCATTGTTGATTTTGGCATTGCAATTTTTGAGGTTAGGGGATTTGTTCTTGCTTTCCTTATTTTTCCTTGTTCTTGCTCGTTTGTTTGTTCATTTTTCTTGCTTCCTTCATTTCTTGTTTCGTTGGGTTTGTTTTTGCGGGTTTGTTGGTTTTTCTTTTTTTGTTTAGTTCATTTGTGTTGTTCCTCTTTTGGGTGCTTTTTGTTTTCATTTCATTTTTTCGTGTGTGGGTTTCTTTTTTCCCACTAAAACCTTAGTTATCTAGGGTTTTCATACCATCAACCTTGATGGAACCCTTAAAATTTTTGGTTCCATTTCTAAATTATGTAAAATTTGGCTGGTTTCAAGTATCTGGACTTAGGGTTTTTTCCACTATCAATACCTATGGGTTTGTGTTGTCAAAGCCCTTCTTAAATAACCCTTAATTCTTTGTCCTTGTTAGCATTATAATTTTATTTTTTAACTCCTATAATCAGTTTCGGGTCATGTAAAAAAAATTTGAGCCATTGAAGCCCATGAAGTTACTGGCCCCTTGTGCCTAGGTCTGAGAAATACTTTTATAAGGTCAACTAATCAACCTTTTTTGGCCTTTACATCCCTTGAACAATATGTTTTAATTCCTTCGAGGCCTATTCTTATGTTGTCCTAGGCGGTCCCGGGTTTTAGAACAACTTATGAGCATATGCATAATTGTTTCACTTAAGTTCCCATTCACTATTGTGCCCATCACTCATCACGGATAGTGTTATGAATGTTTGACTTACATTAGTGATGTGTGATGAGCGGTGTTTTCCTTTGTATCGTGTATCATGGATAGGTTATGGATCTTTATTTTTGCATTGGTGATACATGATAACCCTTTGTGCTCTTTGCAGTCTCTTCTGTCACTCATCACAGATTGGTTGTAAACTGTGAGTCTCAAAGTAGCGATGAGAAATGTGGTCATGTGTTCCAATATTATATCATTGATTTTAATTTCTCTTGTGAGTGATATTCCTTGTGCCTTTTACTTTCAAGTAGGTACATGTGGCTTGATCTTGTTCTGTCACCTTTTCTCTCCCATTGCTGATGTGATTTGGAATTTGAAGTGTGAATCAGAGATACACGATGGGAGATAAGTATGATTAATGGTGGGATTTGATCCAACAACTAAGATTTCATCGTGCTAATGCTCACATCACTAATTCGACTCCAGAAAAGGAAGGAAAAATCTGTGATGGGCGATGGAATGTTTGAGAGAATATTCCCCTCAATTTCGGCTCTTGGTACCTCACTGATTTAATTGAAGAAGCATGAAACAGGGTGGAAATACATGATGGTTGTTAGATTAGAGATGACTAATGATATTAAAGGGTGATGTGGTAGCTTTCTAAGGATTTATCACCATTTTTGAGGCACAAGTTGTAAAATCAAGGAGCGATGCTTGAGAAGATTCATTGATTGTCTTTTAAATTAGAAAAGATCAATGGTCAAGATTCAAATTTGGGTGAGTGACCATCATCTTTCTTGCATGAGCCTTCTTTTATCATTAATGGCTACACACTCCAGTTGCTCTACTTAATGTGGATCATTTTTTGCTTGATCTCACCATTTGTAGCCATCAATAATTGAGAAGTTGCTTTAGATCTAGAGGAGAAGCATGTGAGTTTAAGGCAAGTAATTGTGGAAGTATTGAAGTAATTGTCCTAGGTAAGTAGGTGTTTATACCCGCTCTGTTCCAATTATGCATAAGGTAGATTGTAGGTTCTGAATTCTTGGAGTTGATAAGGGTTTCAATTGCATGCATTCTCCACTTAAGTCGGTAAGAATTGTGTAGGTCCTGGGGTTTTGTTCTGCAAATTTCCATATAGGAACATAAATTGGTGAATTTCTCTACAAATGAGGGTTGGCTAGTTCTCATTCTATGCCCTATAAGAATGAGTAAGCCTAGCGAGTCTATCCAACCAATCAAGAGGTCTAGAAGGATTAGTATGCTTGAATTTTAGGATGATGTGCCTAAAATTGAACAAGGCACACTGGGAGCTCCTGCAAATCCAAAAGAGAAGAAGAAAGCATGTAAGAAGTCTAAGAAGGGTGGTGTCAAGAGTAATTACAACTTGAGGAGTAGGGTTGTTGGTCATGACCAAAGTGAGCCTAGTGGGAAATTGGTTAAGTCTTGGGGAAAGAGGAAGAATAAGTACCACAAGGCTTATGATTCTTATATGGGAAGGCACAACTCTCCCATGGAGGATTTAGCTAGTCCTTTGAGCAATGAAATAGATACTAATTGAGAGTATGGCTGATACCTTCTCACTCTAGTGGCACGAGAGGATTCTGATGATAGAGTGCTAGTAGCTTATCTAGTTTTAGAAAGAGCACAGAATGAACGTGCCTACTCTAATTCTGAAGAATTAGAGTAGCACCTCAGTTTTGTTTTTGTTTTTGATGACACCATTGCCACAACAGTGATATCGTCTTCTTCAATGAACGTGTAATTTTTTGTCTTGGGTATTGATGTGGAGAATCTTCTTTGGTCGATGTGGATGAGAGATTTTGGTGTTCTTGCAACAACAAAAATTTCCTATTGGAAGGTTGGTTGATCTTCTTCAACAAACTATATGGGTTTTGTCTTTTGCTTTCCCCCCATTTTTGCAATGTGCAAATATAACCATCTGGGGGATTTTCTAAAATTGAAATGAAATTAAGTGTCAAATGTAAATGTGACTGAAATGGTAATTTGTCCTGATGCTTGTTGCTCCCATATTTCTATATAAATGGGATTTTAGGGCTAGTTATAGAGGTTCAAATTTTGGGTCTCAAGTAGTCTAGGTTGGAAAATTGAGCTCATGTAAGAGAAAATTGTAAATTCATGCACATATGAATAGATTAGTATGGAGCCTAGGGTATAAGCTAGTTTGTAATGAACTTAAATAGTTTTACATTAACAATAGTATATAAATGGAAATGCTAGTTCGAAAGCACATTCTCTCCTATGTATTTTCTCTCCCAAATTATAAATGAAATGATTAAGGATCTTTTTGTTTGTCTTCAATTGTTTTATTTGAATGAGTGATTTTATTTCTACTTTGATTCAAAGAATTGATAAAATTCTTAAATATGATCATGGGTTTGTGAGGGAAGATTCTAGGATTGCTAAGTAGTTTTATTTTTGGCACAATGAGTTGAATATTGTAATGCAATATGTCAATAGCCTGCGAATTACTGAGTCAAATTGCTAAGGTATTATAGGTTGTTGCAAATAAGACTCCATTACCCAAAGATAAGGCACTGGTTTGTTTGTTTGGTTATCTTGAATGCAAATGAGTTAGTTTTGCATTTGACCAAGAGCTCAAAATGAGAATGAAAATCATCTAAACACCTTAAATTACAACATATATGTATCAAAAATCACTCATTCCTTTCTTTAGGTGGAAATTCGCTTAATGGTCAACCAAATCCTTGAGGGATTGTATCTATTTGTAGTTAGAAGGAATATATTTTTTTGGTCTGATATTCAAGGTAAAATAGCAAGGGAATAATTAATTGAAAATTATCAAGATTACCCTCCTAGGTCTCATAGATCCCGAAGAGTAGAAGTGCCTAGTAATCCTTGTTTGTTGGACAATCCTCACCTTTGCTTATTATTGAATTGTGGAAAATTCATAGGAATTTGGTGAGAGCAAGTTTGGTTCTAAAAAAATAACCAACAAACCTTTTGCGAAATCAAAATTTGAACCCTATGCTCTTCCCACATCCCATCCCCGAAACCAAAAAAGTTGATTGGTCTTTTATTAGGGTTCAGATATTTGAATAATCTCGATCATGATCCTGAAGGGTTTTTTGTAAAACATTAGAAAATCATTTTATCACCCTCATGATCAATCATGTTTTGATTCTAACTTCCACATATGTTGCTCAATTGGGTTTCAAAATTGAACCATAATTATGCACCTTCATGTGGTTCTAGTTACACCATTCTGACTTCGACTCCCGACCTTCTATCACAATTGGAATTAGAATAGGGCCTTAATCTATTACTTTGAGTATGGTTCCAGTGCCAATTATTGCTATTATTTTGATTTCCACATTACTTTCAAAATTTAGACCTCAAAATAGAACCAAACCCTTGATCCCACATGGAGTTTCAGTGCCAGTTTCTATACCGATTTTGAATTTTGACCTCTTCATTGGGATCATACTTTGAAGAAAAAATTGAATATGTTCCCTTTTTCAAACTTCCAATGTTGAGTACCATCCCGATCCTAACTTCTCATTCTTTAAGGTTCTGCTACTAGGTGTTGTTTTGATCCCAACTTTTGATACATCTTTTGTAGATTTCAAGTGCTAACATTCAACCTAATTCCAATGTTTGATAGTATGGTAATGAGGGTTTGTAATGGTTATGTTCCAAGTGCTATCCCAATCTTGACCTTAAAAAATAACAAAAATATCATATAAAAGAGAACTTCTTTCAGATTATAAGGTTCTAATATGAAATTTATTTGGTTTCTAACCCTTTGCATTGCTCTTTTCTGTCTAATGAGTGTCATGGTTGTATATTTATTAAATGTTTGATTCAGAAGAGGATATTGGCACCAAATAGGTGTAAGAAGTACAAGAGGTACAAAGGGTACAAAAGGCTAAGAGATTGAAGCTAGAATGGCTTCCCCTGACAATGAAGTATAAGTTTCAAGGAAATCTAGTCCCATCAAAGTTTGGGTTAGAGGTAATGAAGATAACTAATACATTGGTAGGCTACATTGACTTGGAAAAAATTGTGAAAGATGTTTCTCAGAAGATGTCAGTCCAAGGGCCAAGAATATTACTAATTCAAGATTGGCACATGTAGTTTCATTCCCCATAGTTGTACAATGTCTAAAATTCATACTAGATGCTTCTCATGCATACAACCCAGTCTAGAGGAAATGTATTGATCCTTGGGGACTAAACTAATTGATCTAACACCAGGAATGATAAGGCTACTCTTTGACTTACCTCCCCATCATAACCTCAAAATCATGACATAAGTTGAGGCATTGCATAAATATGAAGTAGATGTGGAGGGTAACGTAAGATACATAAATAAGAGGTGGCTGAAAATGGAGAAGAAGTCAATAAAGAAACTACCCACCAAGCCTAAAAGGTATGATTTCTCTGTGGAAGTAGGGGAGGTTATTACACTATTATCCAAAGCATTTGGGAAGGAAGACTTATATGCATTCAAGAACTAGATGTTCTCTTTTATTCAAATTATCCTTGATGGAGAATAGTACTTGGACTAGGGGAGTTGGTATAAAATGCCATTCATGATCAGATTACCAAGGTAAAGGAAACGAAGACATTCTACATGAGTTCCTATGTAATATATTGTGCTACAAGAATGGAAAAATTCCCAAGCCTAAACACAAAAGGGGTTCTTGGGGAAGCAACTAGGGAGAATAAAGTCTAGAAGTATTATGACCAGTTGGAACTCAAGAAGGCAAAAAAGCATTTTAAAAGAGTAAACAATTCCCTTCTATATGTTTTTATCAACTAGTTGATGGGAGATGTTGGCTTCAAATTGACAAAGGAAGCTATGGATTTTATTGAAGAATGGAGGAGTTGCTTTATTAAATACCCCAAAAATACTTATATCAGACTATTTAGCTTTGACAAAGCTCCATTCAAGCTACCAAGATGTTTTAGTGATAAAATGATGTTAATGGAATTATCTTGATAGGAAGCAAAGGTAAATGCCAATTTTTTAGAGAAACACAAGGCAGGGTGTCATTCATTTCCTATGGAGTTAGGTTTTTATTCATGTTAATCAACAGTGGCAGCCAAAGCTACAACAGAAGAGTTCCAGGCTTGTAATATGAAATTCTATGAGGAAAGATAATTTTGACCCAAAGGGAAAGATGAATGAGTTGTATGTATCTTTGCTCCCTTATTATGAGCATCATCTCAAAGACTTCTGGGCCAACTTTCAAGATCAATTTGAAGTCAGAAAAAGAGGATATGAAAGGCTAATTGTTCCCAAAATGAGGGATTTTAATATTAAAGAAGATATACCTAGAGGGTTATTAGATGATGGTGTCCTCCTAGATCCTCAATATGAGGAAGATGAAGTTGCAAAAAAAGAGTTGGATCCAATCAACTGGATGGAAAAGTTGCAGTTTGACATAAACAGTATTTCAAAGGTAGTTATTTATTGAAGCATTAAATGGATTGACATACACCTCAACTGGCCTCAAGGCAGAGTTACAAGGAAAAGGAAGGATTTTCAGGTGGAATCATCTTCAACTACTGAGACAAAGAAGTATAAGAGGATTAAGAAACAACCTCCACAAGTAGGAGAAGAATAAGTTACAATGGAAAAAGTTATAAAAGCCTTAAAACAAGCTAATGTTACCTACCAAGCTGCTACTACTGGAGTTGTTTCAAGTTTTGGTGCTCAGCCCATTTCTTTTGTGTATCCTAGAGAAGAAATTTCCCAAGACAGTCCTTCTACTGCTCCACAAACTGAGGAAGTTGAAAGTGAGGAAACCCCTTCTATTGCACCTACAACAATAGAAACAACTAACGAAGGGGAAGAGCCCCCTATGATAAACATTATAGAATCTCCTCTCTTGTCTAATTTTGAAGGGACTCATCTTCGGGAGGACCTAGCTAGAGAAGAGGAGGATAAAGAAGACTTTGAAGAAGAAGATGTAGATGTAGGAGAAGGAAACCTCTAGAGGGAAGAGGAGATGGAACATGTCCTCACAAAAGATGAGCAACGAGAGATAATATAGTGCAAAGAAGCAAGCTGATGAGAACTTGGCTAGAGAAGAAGAACAACAACAACAACAAAAGAGTAAGGATGAAGATTAAGCTCAAAATATGGAGATGTATTTGAAAAATATTGTAGATATTAAAGTTAAAAATGAGAGGCGAGATAAGGAGAAAGTCGAACAAGAGAAGCTTTAACAGCAAAAGGTTTCATTTATGTTAGTAATTGGAGTAACTTCTACACCTCCACCACCTCTGAATCCAACACCCCCAAGTGCACAACAGATAACTTCACCAAGTACACCAACATGGCTGAAGTTAAATTTAGAAAAGAGGCAGTAGGTCCAAGCTCAACCAGTGAGTTGGGATGAGATGATTAAGGAGGTAGATAAGGTAAATCTTAAGAAGAAGCCAAGATCCATACATTCTACCAAGATAACTACTAAGAAGGATCTAAATGCAGAGATTTCAACCCCTACGATTGAAAAAGATGATAGAGAACTACAGGCTATGGATTATCAATTGAGCATATTCAATTTGGGAAAGTAGACCTGTAATCGACAAATTTCACTGCTAGATTTGGTAGCTACTTCAACCAAGTCTAGAATGGAAAAGGACGGGTAGGTTAAAGATGATTTGAAAGCACAACTTGGGTAGATGAAAAGGTTTTTGAAGGAGCTCACTGATTCTACCTCGGAATAACCAACGTCATTAGAGGTTCTTGTATTAATGAGTCATAAGGAGGTTGATGAGTTGAATGAGATGAAGAGAAAATCTTATGTGTTTGATGGATGGATCAATATTCTCTAGAAGGAAATAGAGGAACTACTTGACCAAGGATACAAATACTATGAAGAAGCACAAACATTGGGCAAGAAACTAGGAGAATGTATTAAAAAATGGCGGGAAGAAGAGGAGAAATACAAAGAGTATATGAAGACATTAAAATACCTCAAGAGGAATCCTAGACAAATGTTGATTGAATCAGGGATTTTGAGAGATGAGGATCAAAAATATGTTGAAAATGCAATTAACATCATCATCTTTCGATCAAAGATCCTCATTGAACATAGGGCTAGTTTACTACAAATTCAACATGAAGTATGGGATCATACTTTAATAGTTGAATAGATAGTTGGTTGTATTACCACTAGAAAGTCCCTAAGCTCCCCACCAACTTGTGAGTTGGATTCTTTATAAAATACAAAGGAAGAGTGGAATAATCAGCTAGAAGAATTGGTACAAAAAGGGGATGGCCCTAATGAGACCCATTGGATGAATTGGTGACCATCAAGTCTAATATTGAATGGGCTTCAAGAGACATCAGTCAGATGCATGAGGCTGTTAAAGGTGTTACTGAAGATTTTGAGAGATCAAAGTTTAAGGTGGAATGGGTGGATGGAACCGATGAAGAGGTCATGAAGTAAATTTGTGATAATGTTGATGATTTTCATGGTTTTCTTAGGAAAGATGATAAGTAAAGAAAGGGAATATTTTATTTTTGAAAAAAAATAAAGTCAAAAAAAGTCAACCAATCCTAAGTGTCCTATTTTGTAGCAGTTAACTATAGATCATCTTTGATAGGCCAAGACAAAAGATCCACTCCTTGTATACCAGCAGTTTTGACAGAACGAGCACTCCAATTAAACTAAGGAATCCCAACAATTGTGGATCTGGTCACCCATTTTGTGGATCAATATTTTTGGAGGGAATTTTTAATATTTTCTATTTTTCTATATGTTGAAAAATTCTCCTTATTGCAAAGTTTGAAATTTTGAAATTTGATTTGCAACCTTATGTTAGACATTTTTGCAACTTTTATGTAGTTAGTTAAATTTCAAAGATTTCTTAGTTTAAAGATGATTTCCATGGACAACGGTTTTCCATGTGCCATTAGATCTTGTTGTGTGTAAATTTTTCTTATTTGGTGGAATTCAATAGAAGAATCCAAGCTTAAAACCATATATTGTATTATCTATGAATGGTATTTTTCTATTGTTTGCCGATCTACAAAATCTATAACAAGTTAATAATGTTCATTATTAAATTAATTCTAGAGAAAAAAATGAATTACAAGTACGCTTATTAAATTCACACTGTCAATGGATATAATTACATAAATTTTTGTGAGTTATTTCATTAATCTATTTTAGACTTTACAAGAAAGCTTGTTACAAAAATCACATGTCCAAATTTGAGAAAAATGTTTATTTACGTTTTCTTGCTTAAAAATTGTGATCTATCTTTTTCTATTTATTTAAAACCTATTGTTAGAAAGTTTTAAGAATATCATTTTGTCCCTTTTGACCAACAAATTCCCCTTGAACATTATAGCCACATTAACCACTAGGTGATACAACACATTTGTGAACCAACTATCGAGACCTTGGGAGATAGGTGATTTAATATTAGTTATCTTTTTCAGGAGAAGTAGAATAGAAATATTCTACTTAATGCTTTTTTTGTTATTTTTACCATCAACACTTTATTTCTTTAAGTCTTTGACATTGTATGATTGAGTATCTTTTCATTGTTGTTGCATATATTTTAACATTGGCATGTATCTCTTTGTTCCTTTATTGGCTTGCATTAGATCTTAGATCTTTGGGGATTGACCACCCTCCTCAATCCTTGTCATCTTATCTTTCAAATAGTTGTACAACTATACCTCTCTTGATTGTCTAGTTTAGTGTGAGTTTTGTGCTTGCACTCATCCTCTCACTAAAGTAGGGGCTAAATGTAGTGTAATAAAATGTATTCCTTACATTTTCACACTTTGTTTGGGCCCTCCTAATTAAATTTAGCTTAATTATTCCTTAATAATCCCTATTATGATCTACAAGCCTAATAAATTAAATTTTCCAAAGGATAATCCTGACAATAATTAATGCCAACACATTAAACTTTACCTTGAGCAATTTGTGTTCCAGGAATAGGGACCTAGGACCCATTCACCCATAGGAAAATGGATCCTCCCTTGGTCTTTAAATCTAAATTTAAATTATGTTTTGGTTGTATTTTAATGTCCCTGAATTCAAATTTTGATGTCATCTTGTAATGTTTAATTTTTAGCAACTGAGGATACATACCTATAAATACAAGGTCTTTTTATCAAATCAATCCTAAAATTTTGAAGGAACAATAACAAGAGAAAAGACTATGATCAAGAGCATTCAAGAGTAGACTTATCAAGATTTTTTGTAGCAATCAATATCTCAATCATCATGTCAAAGTATTTTGCAATCATGCATATTTTTGGAGCTAACATTATGATGTAGGTTTCAAAGGTCAAGTCAAAAATTCAAAGCATAATTCAATTATCAAGATCCAAATCCATTGAAGCCACTGCATGCAAGTTGTAGACCTTCCAAGATCTCCATTTCAAAGGTTTATTCAAGGGATTGTTGAATTAAAACATAGCATTGTTCATTCTTCATTCCTTTCGTGCTTTCATTATTTCATTTCAAGGTTTAATTACCAAAATGGGGTTTGACCAAGGAAAACCCCCATTCACCAAAAAAAAACAATTTTTCCCTCTTGTTTTTGTGTTATAGATCTTAGGTTGAAGAAAGATTGGAGATCTCTTGAAGAGAAAAATTGGAGAAGTTGTCAAAGTTGCAAAAGTTGTCATATTTGTTGTCATCTCATAGAAACTCACCTATAGAAATTGTTTCCAACATTCTAACACTGAAACTTAGACAAATCAGAAGCTACAGATTGGTATTAGAGGCTCTCAAAAGTTGATTGAAATCCTTGACAAAATATCTATTTGCCCATGGGTGAATGAGACCCAAACAACTTCTAGATAGTGAATTTTGGTGAAAGGTACACATGCCTCTTCCCTTCTCAGATCTACATATTTTTTTTTTTTTGTTTGCATTGACCTTTAAATTGATGTTTCAAGTTTGAATGAGCATAATTGGGTAGATTTTCTATTTTTAGTTCTCTCAAAAGTGATTTTTAGACTGATACCCCCATCCTTGGTCATAAGGAAATCAATAGATTCACATATTGAATTGATTCGCCTAAGTGTTGCAATCCAATTCTTTGTGTGGATCTCATTTCCTAATGAATATAGAAGAATACTTACATTCACCCCAACCCCATTTTTTTACATTTTGGGGTCACCTATTTTTATTTATTTCATTAACTTATACATGCATGCAATGCATCACATTTAACTTGAAGTAATGGAAAGGAACATAAAAAGCATGCATCACATCAAGGAACACAAGAATGCCAGATTTACATGATAGTGAGGATTAACTCACAATATAGATAATGTAATTGGTTATAGAGTTTGATACAATTGGTGGACTCACTGTCCAAAAGAAGAAAGGCTCACTTCCAAAGCGCTCACTACCCAGAATAAAAGAGATAGAAGAGGGGTGGGTTAGTGCCAATTTTGAATTGATAATAATGCATCTGACCTATTTTGAAGATAAGGTTCCATTGAAACTCAAAATGCTAACTTGGAACACTTCATTCTTCCCTTAAACTTAATTTGCACTTATTTGATATGAAACTTGTACACTCTTAATTATTTCACATAATCATACACTCATACTCACAAAAATTATTTCACAATATCAAAAAACACCTTGCATTTATATGCATTACCTTTGAAAACACTTACAACATCAATTAGGTTGGCCTATTTAGATGTATCGTGTAACCCAACAACCTATTAGCTAAGAATCCAACCACACACACTTCCAAAACATGTAATACTTCAAATTAGGTTGGAAGGGACCTATAATAGTTCCCATAAGTCTGATCAAAACTTCCTTTAACACTGCATGACCTCAAACCTTTAGGCTGCACCTATTAATGAAGCAACAAAGTGACAAAACAACTTTTCATCCAAATCTCATCATGTGGACCTCCAAAGAACTTACCATTTGGACCCAACACACTTTGGACACCTGTAAACACTCCCACAAAATCAAATAATAAAATATTATTTCGCGGTGGAATACGAAGCATTCCAATCATGTACTCTATCAAAGTTGCACTGGCACTGGAAAACTTGATACTTTGTCACTCTTATCTTTGACTATAGAAGACATCAGATCATGAAACTTTAGATTTAGAATCTTCCAACATCCATCATCATTACCTTATAATTACATAATCAAATTCTTTGTGGTGAAGCAATGCGAACCAAAATACTAGTTCACAATACAATAAAAACTATATGCTGGACTTAGGTAGATAACCAACACATCTGTTCTACTTCATACCAAAAATTGTGCACCTGTATAATGGATTACCATCACCACAATCACTCATGCTCATCGATTAGTTACATTAATGTTGACATCAATGAAAACACCATATATGCCCATGCTCATATTGCCAACATTCTCATCAATGAAAAGAAAACTTTCAACAATATCCCCCTTTGTCATTGATGGAAACATGTGAAAAGATCTTCTCCCCCTTTCACATCAAGGGAAAGGGTGCACAGTTCAAGCATACATACTTGCACATCCCCCCTAATAGATATGTATATATATAAATATGAAAGTGGCTCACCCTTTCTAACATACTTCTCCAATGATTAGGGTAACTCACCCTTACAATGATAATGGAAAAAACTTGTACTTTTATGCTATCCATTATCTTTGGAATATGTACAATTAAATAAAAAATTGCAAAAAAAATAGAAATATACACAATCAAGAGGAGGGAAAAGTATTTTTTGTTGCCAATACGATTGTCGTTGCATCATAAGATCAACCTATTAATTCTTGATATAACCACCAGAGTTAGTGAATCCATGGGAGGAAGTTAATCCATGTCACCAAACCGAGGGTTGTGTTGCACAACACAAGGATACCAAGGCTGCACACCTTACAACAACCCCCCAATGCAAGCAAGCGGTTCAAACTCATGAACTAGGATCTGATACCAATTGTTGCAAAGATGGTTGTTGTTGCACCAAAAGATTTAATTATTAATGCTTTATACAACTGCTAGAGTTACTGAATCCATGAGAGGTGGTTAATCCATGTCACAATATTGAGCATTTCATTGCATAACACAAGGAGACCAAGGGTGCACACCTTAAAACACTTTTTTCTGATGCCTTCAATTTTGCAAGGTGTGCCTCCCAATCCTTTCTACCATCTTCCTAATCCTTCTTTGCGACACCAAGCATGTGAAACTGGGTCTCAAACTGTATGAGGAGTTCTTCACCTTCATTCAAAGTAGTGGGTAGTTGATTCAACCTTATTACCTTCTCATTTTCTAGAGCACCAATTAATCTGGTGTTTACTAGGTCTCTGAGCTAACCAAACTACACTATAATATTTTCCTTTCGTTGCTATAGTTGAAAGAACTATTCATGCAAATTATCTATTTCCAAACTTGTAGTTCCATTTGCATCATCTACTGGATCATAAGGTTCAAGTGCCTTATCAATCTGAGACTCAATAGATTCCATCTCATTCTTTATGTTCTTGGTGGAGATGGGCCATTCCAAAAAAAAATTAAACAAGGTCTTTGCTCCCTCAACACAATTTTGAATATTATTAAGGTTGTTATGTATTTTTCCATGTGAGGTAGCACACTTGTCTATAACATTTCCCAACCTTTTCTCATTTACCTTCTTACTTACCTCCTTTTCCAATTTCTCTTCTAAACCAACATCATATTTTTTGAATGAGTCGAGTAACCTTAATTGTTGTACACCAGAGAAAGTATCATCAACTGTAGCTCTAGGAATACCTTCTTATAGTACTTTGAATTATTCTTCAATTAGTGATGAGATTCTTTGGTGCATTTGTAGAATCTCCTTCCTAGCGGAGGCATGAAAAGCATCACCAAGTTGAAGTTTCTACAAGGGAGAGATCTTACTCATATTGACTAGTCCCTGTTGCATGGGTAGTTGTAGCAGTTATGCAAATACCACCAGTTGGAACTGCAATTTCATATCTAATTTTTTTTTTTAAGGAATCTCTAGAATCTTTAGAGGACTCACCAACCATCTTCACAATCTCTTCTTCTTTCTACTCACTCTTCTCCTTCCCTACACTACTAGATTCTTTGTCGATCTCATCTTTTTCAATTGATTTCACATTATCTTTTCCTTGTCACAATGTTGAAATCTTCCTTAATATTATTCTCTTGTGCATTAGAATTCTTATCTTCCATAGTAGGTGAGTCTTCAACTTTTTGCACCTCTATATTCTCTAGGTTGTCTTATGTGAATTAATTTTTCTTTGTAGGTTTCGGTATGTCTGAAGGAGGTGTCTTATGCTCTGTTTGTGCTTCCTCCTTTTGTAATTCACCATTCTTTTCTTCTCTAGCAATGTTTTCTTTTACTAGAGGGGTATTAATAGTAACATATTCTTGCACATTTTCTTCTTCAATTACATCCTCATGTTCCAAAGCATGCTCATGTTGTGCACCTTCTAGTTCATTCACTACAAGGATAGACACATCATGTTGTAATTGATCTTTTCTATGTAGAGACATTCCTACTCCTTTGCCAAATTGGCAACCTTTTCCATTGTCTCATTTCTTAATCTTTCTAAATATTCCTTGTCCCTTCTCATTAGGGTACTGATCCTTTGCTTATTCTTGAATTATTTATTGTAAAATTGAGTTAATTTAGCTTTGTCCTCATCTATGAGAGAAGAACTAACCTTCTCTAAAGAAAATTCCTTTAATTTGGCATCTTCATTTATGGCTCTTCCCTTCTCACATATAATGCACTTTTCAAATCCTCAAGTGATAGACTCTCTATATCCTTCATTCTAACATCAAAATTAATAATGTACTTGACAATGGCTTATTCAAATGGTTGACTTGTCTATTTCATCTATAGTAGGGTATAGTGTGGTAGTCTCCTCTAGGCTCCCATATTCTGCAATACTACTCACCAACACTTCAAGTCTCATAGGGATCGGTTTTCAGACTAGAGGAGTCTTCTTCTTTATTTTCTATTTAGAATATTTTTTTTCTTTTCTAAAATTTTCTTCCTCATATATATGAATCATGAAATATTGGTTCTCCTTCTCCACTTCCACCTCACTGTCAGTGTCCACAATATCCATTTTTGTTCTTTTTCCACTTGTCTCTACTTGAGAGACACTAGTTTTTCTCTTTTGAACCAATTGTGGTATTTCTTTGTATTATTCTTCTTTCTTATCATCAACATTTACACTCAGATATTGTTCTCTTTTTTCCTTCCCTTTCACTCTTATTTTCTATGGATCACTTTTTTGTTTCATTGAAGCACTAGCTAATTATTTCCTCTTTATTCTAATGAAAAATTTGGTAACAAATGGAGAGGGGTTACACATCCTAGCATACCTTCTTGTACCTAGGGTACCAACTAGAGTGATAGATATTCTTTTAGCTTCTTCCACAAGGCTTTTGGATAATCCCATCATTTCCACAACTTGAGCCTTCATTTTCTCTACATTTTTCTTGTTCTCCTTTGTTTTATGCTCCATATGCACAACACTGGATTTCTCCTCATATGTTTCGTATCTCTCCTATGTAGGTTCTCTTGGCACCCTCAACATATGCTCTGCCAATCTAGTAACTTCATCTTTTGAAACTTCATATCCCAATTTTTGGATCCATACTGTCCTATGCTCAATAGCCTCCATTATGCAAGTCTTTGCTCACCATGAAAATGATATCATTCTTATACTTTTCAACCCTGCTTATGGGAATCCTTTCTCTATATTGCATTTTCTCTTGGAAAGTTTTGAAGAAACCCCATAAGGTAGCCTACTAGGTGAAATAAAGGAAAATGGGGTAGGTGGGGAGGATTATTAATTATACCTAAATGATGATCCTATTTGGCTCTTATTTCATTCAAAATGTAGGGTATATAGTGCAAATGAAGAATAGTAATTGGTGGATCTAGACCTACACAAACAAACAAAAAACAACACATTATTAGTCCATTATGCAAATCAAAACCATCATTCCCCATAAGATTCATTTGAAACATAAAGAACAAGAAATAAAGGAAGAACACAAATGAAAGAAAACTAAATCTTATTCAAATTCTCAAAATCTCAATCCTATGGGGGAATTGGTGTTATTTTGATGTGGAAAATAGCCCTTTCCCAATTCCTTGCAAGCTTGATGATGATCAATGGAGCTCCTTGATAAATTTTCCATAACCTAGCTATGAAATTGATGAAACTATGAAACTTGGATGAGAATGGATGAAATTGTTCAAAACATGAAGATAATTATGTTGCATGAAGTTGTGGATCAAATGCCTAAGATTGTGGATCCAAAATTAGTAAAAGAGCCTTCTATTTATAGAAGAGAATGATGGAAGAATGATCAAAAGGGATGAATGTGGGATAAAACATCAACCAATAGCACAATGCCACTTGTCAACATGTGAGTGGATAGAGGTGGAGCACATTTTGATGAATGTGCACATAAATGCTATTAGGTGGATATTTGAAATTGGAGAAGTGGCATGTTGGAGGGAGAAGAAAAGAGAGTTAATGCCACTTGGCTCAAGAAAAAGGACATGTAAGAGGCCTTTAATGCCTTTTTGGATGGACAAGTCCTTTGAGAGGGATATTTTCAAATTTGAGGAATATTCCAACTTGATTCCCTTTTGAATGAAAATAGGAGATTTAATAAATCAAATAAATTGATTTACTTGCACAAGTTGAAAAATTTAGAGGATTGGATGGAGTAGAGTTAGGATTAATCATGATTTGATTAATTTAGATGACAATTAGCTGATTTGACATTTTGATTTAGATTTTAGGATTTAAATAAATTAAAATGAGAGGAATAATGAATACTTGACTTAATTAAATAAAGTTGGATTTATTCAATTAAAAGGGGATGGTGTTAGAATTAAATCAAATAAATATTAATTTATTCAATTTAAAGGAGATGAATTTAAAACTTAATTAAATAAAATGAATTATTTCATTAAAAAGGAGGATATTATGTTGGCCCATAGTTGTCGTTGCACCAAAACATTGACCTATTAATGACTGGTACAACTACTAGAGTTAAAGGATCCATGGGAGGCAAAGTCCATGTCAAGAAAAAAAAAACCATCTATAAACAAATAGGAACTAAACAAAAATTTTATTTAATTAATTGAAGATTTTAATCAAAAAAAGTAGATTTATTTAATTAAAAGATGAAATATGATGAATTTAATCAAATAAAGATTATTCAATTAAATGGTTAGTAATATGGTTCAGGAATAGTGTGGTGCATGAAATAAGTATATTCTACATTTCTATAGTTAATCAAAAGGTAGATCTGGAAATGAGAAATCAATGTGTACCTTTCACCAAAAATTTTGTTTAAAATTCACTATACTCATTCACCCTATGGTGAATGGTCCTGGCTTGGGCTCGAAAAATGGTTTCTAGGTTTTCTTCTACTTAGTCTACATTTCCGATTCTCGATTGGTTTGAAGTTGAAATCCAAGTATGTCAATTTTGTGATTTGAAAAAATTTCTCGCAAATTTGAGAGCTTTACAACTTTCTCCAATTTTTCTCCTCAAAAGGTCTTCAACCTAAAACTTGCAATCACACATCAAAGAGGAGAAAAATGTTTTATGTTATGGGATGGGGGTTTGCCTTGGTCAAACCATTTTTGAGTAATTAAACTTTGAAATGAAATGAAACATGAAATGGAAGGAATGATGAATGAAAAACACAATGTAACAACTCACCAAACCTTGTTTGAACCTTAGATTGTAGATCTAAAAACTAGCATGAAGTGGCTGCAATGGATGTGGATCTTGATCTTGAAACTTGATCTGAGATAATGACTTTGAATTCTTGAATAGATCTTGAACTCAACATCAATATGTTAGCTCAAAAAATATGCATAATGCAATGAATCTTTGACATGATAATGGTATTTTATTTTGAAATAACTTTTTAAAAAAAAATAAAAATAAAATAAAAAATCTCTCAAACAAACTAACTTGATAAAAGGAAAAAAAAAATTGAATCTTCACAACTATGCTTTGTGAACCCTCCATCATATGTGAGCTCCTTCCTACTCGCCATCATTTCTTTTTTTTCTTTTCCACTCCATAAGCACAAGAGTTCTCCAAAAACAAAGTGGGTAACACCCATTTCCTTTTTTCAATCCAAGTATATAGGATTCATCTTTTTTCACTTGAATGAGAGAGAGAGACACTTGTCACTCTCTCATTTGATCTTTAACACACATCCCCACAAGTTCACACATGTGTGAGACTTTTGGGGATGGGGGAATACTATGACACTTTACCCAACATCCCTTACAAGGTGGCTTCACACATGTGAAAGCCTTGATGCTCTTCCCAAGTTCATTAATGAACTTTGGGGATGGTGGGAGAGTGACAAGCCACTTCTAAAACTCCCAAGGACTCAAATTCGTCACACTTTTTCTGTGGACTTTTGAAGGGTCATATCATGTCCTAAGGAAATCACATGTCCAAAATATCCCCCTTCCATAGGTATAGGCCTTAGGGGTCTATTTTTCTAATATCAAAGAAATTGACCATACAACACCCTAAAAAGACAACTTTAAAGGCTTTTCGAAATTCAAACCTAACTAATATTTGAAAACCCTAAACATCAACACTCTTAACCACATGACTATTCAAATATACTAAAAAAGTACCTAACTAAGCCAAATCATTAAAACCCTCACTTTTCAATAACAAAATTAATTACCTCCCAAGTCATAGGGTCAAAAATCAAAATAAAAATAGATATTAACTTTGGGTCTAGCAAATGATTCCCTTGGCATTACTCTCTATCATTTTTTCCCCATACCAAATTTTTAGAAATAAAATTTATCAAACATCAAAGCAATCAATATAAGTAAATATACTACACATGTATTCACTTTTCCCTATAAAAGATATTCTTTGAAGTTCATTACAATGGAAACCTTTTGTTTAAATTTTACACTAAATTTATCTACACTTAAATAAAAATATCATTCAACTTCAATCTATTTATATAATTTTTTAAAATTTCCCTACAAACCTCTTTTTAGAGTCATCTTTTAATTTACCTTTTTTTTGGCTCTTGATCCTTGGGATTCACACCCTTCCAAATTTTTATTATTATCATCCCAAGTAACAAAAACAACAAGATTCAAACTATATTCATATCCTTAGCTCATATCATCTTTGATTTTCATATGATCTTGCGAGAATTTAAAGAATCTGCTCACTATTCATTCTTAACAGTTCTCCCGTTTATTAAATTCAGAATAATACACAATAATCATTCATTAATACTAAAATCAAATATTAAACATGAAATAAAATAATAAATTTCAAATAATACAAGCTTGTCAAGGTGTACATAAGGCATCATGGCCTCCTCAAGGTCTCATATATGATGAAGAACTAACCTTCTCTAAAGAAAATTCCTTTAATTGGCAAACTTCATTTATGGCTCTTCCCCCTTTCATATAATGCACTTTTCAAATCCTCAAGTGATAGACTCTCTATATCCTTCATTCTAACATCAAAATAAAAATGTACTTGACAATGGCTTATTCAAATGGTTGACTTGTCTAATTTCATCTATAGTAGGGTATAACTAACTTGATCTCAAGGAAAAAAAATATTCTGCAATACTACTCACCAACACTTCAAGTCTCAATTCACTTGATCACTTTTCAGACTAGAGGAGTCTTCTTCTTTATTTTCATTTAGAATATTTTTTTTCTTTTCTAAAATTTTCTTCCTCATATATATGAATCATGAAATATTGGTTCTCCTTCTCCACTTCCACCTCACTGTCAGTGTCCACAATATCCATTTTTGTTCTTTTTCCACTTGTCTCTACTTGAGAGACACTAGTTTTTCTCTTTTGAACCAATTGTGGTATTTCTTTGTATTATTCTTCTTTCTTATCATCAACATTTACACTCAGATATTGTTCTCTTTTTTCCTTCCCTTTCACTCTTATTTTCTATGGATCACTTTTTTGTTTCATTGAAGCACTAGCTAATTATTTCCTCTTTATTCTAATGAAAAATTTGGTAACAAATGGAGAGGGGTTACACATCCTAGCATACCTTCTTGTACCTAGGGTACCAACTAGAGTGATAGATATTCTTTTAGCTTCTTCCACAAGGCTTTTGGATAATCCCATCATTTCCACAACTTGAGCCTTCATTTTCTCTACATTTTTCTTGTTCTCCTTTGTTTTATGCTCCATATGCACAACACTGGATTTCTCCTCATATGTTTCGTATCTCTCCTATGTAGGTTCTCTTGGCACCCTCAACATATGCTCTGCCAATCTAGTAACTTCATCTTTTGAAACTTCATATCCCAATTTTTGGATCCATACTGTCCTATGCTCAATAGCCTCCATTATGCAAGTCTTTGCTCACCATGAAAATGATATCATTCTTATACTTTTCAACCCTGCTTATGGGAATCCTTTCTCTATATTGCATTTTCTCTTGGAAAGTTTTGAAGAAACCCCATAAGGTAGCCTACTAGGTGAAATAAAGGAAAATGGGGTAGGTGGGGAGGATTATTAATTATACCTAAATGATGATCCTATTTGGCTCTTATTTCATTCAAAATGTAGGGTATACAGTGCAAATGAAGAATAGTAATTGGTGGATCTAGACCTACACAAACAAACAAAAAACAACACATTATTAGTCCATTATGCAAATCAAAACCATCATTCCCCATAAGATTCATTTGAAACATAAAGAACAAGAAATAAAGGAAGAACACAAATGAAAGAAAACTAAATCTTATTCAAATTCTCAAAATCTCAATCCTATGGGGGAATTGGTGTTATTTTGATGTGGAAAATAGCCCTTTCCCAATTCCTTGCAAGCTTGATGATGATCAATGGAGCTCCTTGATAAATTTTCCATAACCTAGCTATGAAATTGATGAAACTATGAAACTTGGATGAGAATGGATGAAATTGTTCAAAACATGAAGATAATTATGTTGCATGAAGTTGTGGATCAAATGCCTAAGATTGTGGATCCAAAATTAGTAAAAGAGCCTTCTATTTATAGAAGAGAATGATGGAAGAATGATCAAAAGGGATGAATGTGGGATAAAACATCAACCAATAGCACAATGCCACTTGTCAACATGTGAGTGGATAGAGGTGGAGCACATTTTGATGAATGTGCACATAAATGCTATTAGGTGGATATTTGAAATTGGAGAAGTGGCATGTTGGAGGGAGAAGAAAAGAGAGTTAATGCCACTTGGCTCAAGAAAAAGGACATGTAAGAGGCCTTTAATGCCTTTTTGGATGGACAAGTCCTTTGAGAGGGATATTTTCAAATTTGAGGAATATTCCAACTTGATTCCCTTTTGAATGAAAATAGGAGATTTAATAAATCAAATAAATTGATTTACTTGCACAAGTTGAAAAATTTAGAGGATTGGATGGAGTAGAGTTAGGATTAATCATGATTTGATTAATTTAGATGACAATTAGCTGATTTGACATTTTGATTTAGATTTTAGGATTTAAATAAATTAAAATGAGAGGAATAATGAATACTTGACTTAATTAAATAAAGTTGGATTTATTCAATTAAAAGGGGATGGTGTTAGAATTAAATCAAATAAATATTAATTTATTCAATTTAAAGGAGATGAATTTAAAACTTAATTAAATAAAATGAATTATTTCATTAAAAAGGAGGATATTATGTTGGCCCATAGTTGTCGTTGCACCAAAACATTGACCTATTAATGACTGGTACAACTACTAGAGTTAAAGGATCCATGGGAGGCAGTTAGTCCATGTCACGAATCCTGAGGGGAGCATTGACCATCTGCCAACAAACTCCCCCTCAACATTACCCGATGGGATTCAAACCTAGTAACTTTGGCTCTGATACCAATTGTTGGCCCATAGTTGTCGTTGCACCAAAAGATTGACCTGTTAATGCCCGATACAACTGCCAGAGTTAACGGATCCATGGGAGGTGGTTAGTCCATGTCACAAATCTTGAGGGGAGTGACCATCTACCAACATATTAGGATTAATTAAACAAAATGGTTTATTTAATTAATTGAAGATAATTATTTAATCAAAAAAAGTAGATTTATTTAATTAAAAGATGAAATATGATGAATTTAATCAAATAAAAATTATTCAATTAAATGGTTAGTAAAGGATATGGTTTAGGATTAGGTGCGTGAAATAAATCGGTATATTCTACATTTCTACAATAATCAAAAGGTAGATCTAGAAATGAGAAATCAATCTGTACCTTTCACCAAAAAAAATTGTTTAAAAGCTCACTAAGGACTCATTCACCCTATGGTGAATGGGTCCTGGCTTGGGCTCCTGAAAAATGGTTTCTAGGTTTTCTTCTACTTAGTCTACACTCCTAGATTCCCAATTCTTAGGTTCAGAAAGTTGGAAATAAATCAAGTAGGTCAATTTCTGTGATTTGAAAAAAATTCTCACAAATTTGAGAGCTTTACAACTTTCTCCAATTTTTCTCCTCAAAAGGTCTTCAACCTAAAACTTGCAATCACACATCAAAGAGGAGAAAAATGTTCTATGTTATGGGATGGGGGTTTGCCTTGGTCAAACCCTTTTTGAGTAATTAAAATTTGAAATGAAATGAAACATGAAATGGAAGGAATGATGAATGAACAACACAATGTAACAACTCACCAAACCTTGTTTGAACCTTAGATTGTAGATCTAAAAACTAGCATGAAGTGGCTGCAATGGATGTGGATCTTGATCTTGAAACTTGATATGAGATAATGACTTTGAATTCTTGAATAGATCTTGAACTCAACATCAATATGTTAGCTCAAAAAATATGCATAATGCAATGAATCTTTGACATGATAATGGTAGACATCGAAAAATATACGTATTGATATCACACCTCGATCTATCACTAACATTACTTTTCCAAATCATCTCTGGCCTAACTATTTAATCAAATTCCCTTTATCCGGACAATTCACCTAATATTTCTTTTACTAAATAAAATTATTTTGTCTAATTTCAAGTCACTTTCCCTTGTTAATTAAATCAATTCATTCAATTCCACTATCCCTATTTAATTAAATAATCAATTTATTTGATTAAATCTCTTAAAGTCTATTCCATAAATTAAATAAATTAAAGTCTTATTTGGATTTAATCTAACAATCATCCCTTTAATTAAATAAATCAAAATTTTATTTACCAGTTTTTATCATATCTCTTTTGATTTAAAATTAATCCAAAAATCTAAATCAAATTGTCAAATCAAATTTAAATATCCCCTCTTTAAATTAATCAAGTCCCTCGGACACTTCTAATCCTAATCACTCAAATCCTCTAGATTTTGCAACTTGCACAATTAAATCATTTATTTGATTTAATAATTCCCTATTTTCATTCAAAAAAAGGCATCTTTGAAGGAATATTCCCAAATTTGAATTCAAAAATGTGAGTTGACATGTCCTTCCAACAAGGCAATAACTCCATCTTACATGTCCTTTGTCTTGAGCCAAGTGGAATTTATTGCATTTTCCCTTCCCTCTCACAAGTCATTTCAACAAATTTGAATTTCAAATTTGTGCATTTATTGGCACATTTCTCAAATCTTGCTCAACCTTCATCCTCTCACATGTTGACAAGTGGCATCATATCATTGGCTCATTCTTTGTCCCACATTGATAAAATTTGGACATCTCTTCAACTTATCAATCTATAAATAAAGAGCTTATATCCTTATTTCATCATCCACAATTTGAGTAAAGTTACCATGCTCAAATATCTATCAAGTTTCACACCATTGAGTTCTTAGCTAGGTTCTTTTGCAGATTTTAGCTTGGAGTATTCATCAATCTTCATCAAAGTGGATCACAATCTTCACCAAATCATCAAAGCTAGCATAGGAATTGGGAAAGGGCCAAATTTCCACATCAAATTGGCACCAATTCCCCCATGGGATCAAGAGTTTGCTATTTAAATTAGGATTTCATCTTTGTTTTATCTCTTGTATTATTTCTTGCATATTTTCATTCCTAGTTTGAATTGTAAATGGATTCCATGGGGAATCCTTGTTTATGCTTGCAATATCTAACTTAGGGTGTTTAATCTCTTTGTTTTGTAGGTATTTGGATTGGGATTCACATTTTGGCGCTAGAAGGAGGGCAATGGATTACAAATCTAACACGTTTTCTTAAAATTTTTGTCATTTTAGCGCTCATTCACACTGTTTTAGTGCTCTTTAAGATTCTTTTAGTGCTTATTTTAACTGTTTTAGCGCCCTTTAATGTTTTCGTAGCGCCCTTTAAAGTTCTCGTAGCGCTCTTTAAAGTTTTCATAGCGCTCTTTAATGTTTTCGTAGCGCTCTTTAAAGTTTTCTTAGCGCCCATGATCATTGGCTTAGCGCTTTTTTAGAGTCAGTTTTAAAATGACCATATCTTGGTCATACGAAGGTATTTTTTGATGCCTTTTTTTTTAAATAGGGTAGAATTTCGTAATCTATCCAATGGTGTAGGAATTTTTAACTATTAATTAGTTAAAATTTTCAAATTTGCATCTAAAGTCAAAACACATGATAACTTGGCTAAGTTTTAGGGTGTTTTGGTAAATGATTCATCTAACCCCTATATCCTTTTGTTTTTGATCTCATCTAACGTTTTGATCACTTTTGTAGGTTGGGAATCAAAATCAAAAGAAAGAGAAGCATGGGGATGATATTTTGTCTAATCAAAGTGTTTTTTAACACTTAAGTGTTTGTTTAACACTTCTTCAAGAATTTGTCATCCTTTTCTTTCTTTAGGACACTAGCTTTCATTTGGGTTTAAAAAGGATTCTTTTTGTTTATTTCTTGCAAAAGGATTAAAAAGAACCTTAGGATCAACAACTTACTAGATTTCATTTATGGATTAAACAATTAAACAGATGTCTTTTCACTTGTGATTTGGTGCTCTAAAATGAACTCACACATTGCTTTGAGGGTTTAAAAAGAACAAGTGTAGCTTTGTTTGTTTGTGAAGGCTTACTTAGACTAAAGCCATTGGAAAAGGACGTATGCACTTCTCTCGTGCTTTATAGCGATCTTGAGAATCAAAAGGTCTTTTCCATGACTTTGGGTTGAGATAAAACAATCACCTCCACACTTCGATTTGGGCTTAAAATTGAACAAACTATTGTGCGAGTGTGAGTGGGGGCATTTTCGCGTACATTCTCTCTCTTTGTTGCCCCGCATGATTGATCGAAGCCACGGTCATTGTTCTTCATTCACTTTTGTTTACTATCCTAGAGGGTCTCCGCCTTTGGGGAAAGTACTCGTCTAAGGAATCCATCAACCGGTAACACTCTAAAGCCAAGAGTATTTCCGCACGGATAAATATGGATACAGCTGGACAAAACGCCAATATCATGCGGTTGACTCGGCCAAGATGGAGATCCCCTAAAGGGACTCTACCATGTTGGTCAACTTATGAACGGAAAGTTCTTACTAGGAACCCATGTGCTAGAATTCTTCCAAAATCCTTTTATCTATTTGTTGGTGCAAGAATGGTCATTTTGAAGCCGCCCCGCACTTTTATGGTCTTCTAGTAGAAATGGAAAGTATTCCATGGGAGTTTCATGGGTTTTGATGCTTGGCTGCCCTATATAAGTGAGTGTCATGGAGGGGAGCCAATGGGATCAAGCATCTAACCATTCGCTAGAGATAAGCATAGCTAGACTTGTCCAAGTGGGAATCCAACAAATATTGTCTTACACATCCATCCATAGGATTGTACTTATTCTTGGGTTACAAAATGCATTGCTTGATCGAAAACATCATGGAAACAAACACTTAACATCATCCAAAATTTCAAACCCTTTTGAAGACAAATGCCATTGACTCAATCCATATGTTATTGCTTTCCCTTGGGATTCACATCCTTAGAGGTTTCTAAGCATTGGATTAAATCTCAATTTGTCTTCTCAAGTAAACAATAGGAAACCCTTGCCTTGAGTTCATTAAATTTCCACATAACATATCTTGTGGGGTTTGAAGAAATTAAGACATTGGACATCTTAGTTTGAAAACCTAATTGAGGAAAGTGTTTTTGGTAAAATAAAGACATTAAGCAAAGCTAAACAAAAAATGAACTTTCATGTGTGTTGAAGACTCCAAATCCCAAAACACAAAATCATTGATTGGAAATCTAAATGTTCAAATCATTTATTGGTTACAAAGGTCATTAGGAAGCATTTGCATGCTCTTCAATACCTAGGTCTAAGCAAACAAAGTGTGTCTTTTTAGGTTCTTTTTAGGATCAAAACATATCAAAATCATTTTTCACCCATCCTCCAAAACATCAAAACAAAATACATCTCATCATCACCTTTTGGAAAATCTTGAAATCATCCTTGATACTAGGCTTTGTGCCAAAAAAATAAAAAATCATCAATATCATTGAGACAAAATCCTTGAAATCATTAGCAAAAACACCTTTGGTTAGGTATGTGTAGATGCATCCTTTTGCATATACTTAGTCAAAGTTATCAAAATCATCTTGTCTAGCTTAGTGTATGTAGATGAATCCTTCTTCATATGCTTAGTGAAACAATCATCTTGTTTGAATAGGTTTGGGTAGATGCATCCTTCTTCTCACACATATTCAAATTATCATCCTTTGAACAAAACTATCCCTTAGATCATCATCCAAACATCTTAGGGTCTTTTTGTTCAAAATCTAAATCAAAATCCAAATAAAAAATCAAGGACAAAATCTCAAAATCTCAAAAATATCAAATAAAAAAAATCAAGAATCCACATGTCCTAAAAGCCTAGTGTCTCATTCAAGATTTATCAAAAGCCAAAACATTCATATCATCCATCCCTAAAACATCATTATCATATCATCACCTTTGATCCTCAAAGCATCCTAAAAAACTTTTCACTTTGGAACATAAGGTAAGGATCGATCCAAATAATCAAAAGATTCATCTCCCATATTCTTGAAGATTAATCCTTGTTTTGTGGTTCAAACGAGATCTCAATACAAGAAGAGTATGGAAACCCACAAAGAAACTCCCACTTCAAGTGACCTTAGCCAAAAAAACACATAAATGAATCCAACTGAATCAAGCAATCCATTGATCCCCTCATCATCCCAAAATCCACAAGAAGAAAATCAAGGGGAGGACCTCACCTTTCGAATGTCTTGTGAGGAAATGATGGAAATGCTCCAAAATCCAGACAACCATAGAATCATCAACATCATGATGAGACTTAACCCTTCGTTATACATGCTTGAACTAGCAAAACAAGGGGCCAAGTTGCCTTCAGATTTTGATGTGAGTACTATAGTAGATACATCATTTCCTGTGACCTCGTCCACCATTCCCATTTCATCTACACCTCCATCTCAAAACATCACACAAAACATTCTACAAATCACAACATCGTTTGCTCCAACACAACCTAATTTCAACAAGGGAAACACATTCCTTAATGCTCTTCAATCACATCCCCTTGTTAACAATCAAAATTTGGACGCAAGCACCACCTTGGAACAAAACACAATCAACAACCCATTACACAAAAATGTTCCTCTCACTTTACATTATGACCCATCATCAACATCTTTTCATGGAACACCACAAACACCTCTTCTCACAAATTCACAAGAAGAGGGAGATACATTCGGACTAGGGAGCTTATTCGACACCACGACATTCTCACAACAACTCACACCTCTCACATTTCCACCTCTTCTGCCATTGCCATTATCATCCACACCACTCCTTGGCTTAGGGATCCCTCCCCTACCAAGTATCAATCAAACATACATCCCAACCATCAATCAAAGCATTGCACCAAACACACAAAATTTATTGTTGATATCACAACAACAAATGACAAACACACAAGCAATGGCAACATCATCGAACATCCTTCTCACATCACAAAGCATGGTCTCTCAAGGACCAATTACATCAACACAACATCATCATCTACCACCATTCCAAATCCACCACCACCACCAACGTTCACCACATCAAACCAATTTGACGCAGCATTGCAAGCCGCTTTCCAAAGAGGATATCAACAAGTTCAAAAACAAAAAGCTGTG
>VDFB02322644.1:0-40533 GCA_007258455.2 Sequoia sempervirens | reverse complement strand
ATATTTTAATTTATGTAACCTAGGACTTAATTAATTAAATAAAAGACCTAAGTTAACTTATGCTAGTGTAATAAATAATTAATTACACTAACACCCCCCCATAAGTGCAACATAGGGAGGAAGTGAAATGATTATGCAAAGATGATGATGATAATGGTCCTAGATACTACATGGCCATTTTAGGTACCCATTTATATGATGAAAATGAAAGATGCAACAAATCTCCCACAACTGGAGAAAAGGGGAAAACTCAATGGGAACAAAACCCCTCTCCAAAAAGGAGTTGAAAATGTAGAATGGATGAATCTCAAATACCCCCCAAGTACACTATCTGTCACATGGATATGATACAATCAATGGCCCCCCCATAGGATGGAAATAGAGAGACTATATAGCCCCCCCAGAACAAGAGATCACCTACAAAAATGGTAAGTGTCTAAAGACAAAACAAGATCCATTGTCGACAAACAACTTGTCTCCCTTTCGGAAGAAACAAAACAAAGTGCAAGTGTAGGGATGCTTCTCATTCTAGATAGGAATTGAAGGAAGGATTGATGAATATGGATGTTGATGATGTCTCTAAACTTTTCTGAAATTTCTTCTTTGTCACTAAATATGAAGATGCCACAATCAATGAAGAGGGTGACAAACTAGGATGATATGGAAACAGATGTTGAACAATATCCAAAGAAAGTGATATAAATGAATATATGATGGAGACTAGATTTCCCCCCCACAATGAAGTGTCCTCAAAACCAATAAAAGAAGTCTGAAGAAACAAATGTGTCCAAACCACATGTCTCCCACTAGGAAGAAGAAAATCCAATGGAAGATGCTAAAGAAACTCCAACTCCTGAATGAAATGAGAGGGAAGAAGTCTCATATATGAAATCTCTGAAGAGAAACCAAGTGCCTCCAAGATAGTCTCTAGATCCCCATTCAAGGTTGAGACAAAGGAATGAGGAGACTCAAGAGAACTCTCCAAAGTAAGATCTGAATAGAGGAGTGATATCCACTCGAGAGTGTTCTCCAAACCTATAGAAGTAGCCAAGTGAGTGATACCTAAAACAAAGCCATCCTGTGATGTCAAGTCTGGAAAACTAAATTTGTCCTAATGAATGATGGAAGCCTCAATCAATGCCTTTGGACAAGGAATCATTGAATGTGAAGGGATACCAATAATATCTGATGGAGAAGAAGTACCTGAAGAAACCTTATCAACCTCTTCAGAAGATTCAAGGAAATCAACCTCCTGCTCAACAATATCATCATGGGGTACCTGATCTGAGGAATGACATTTTGAATCATGACCATTGGGGAAGGGTGGATTATTTGAATCTCCATATATCTCCCAAATCTTAGTACAAAGGATGTGAGGACAGTCACAATCAACTTGCATTGAAATGATCTCCAGCACAATGTACCTGTTGTAACTCCAAACAAATTCATGAATACCTTCACTTGGATGGGGAAATATACCATACAAATGTGGAAAAAATGTAAGTGATTGAAGACGGTGTATGATCCCATCCTGCCATTGTTGATAGTTACCCTTGTGCAACATAGTCAGAGAAGGAGTATATGCAAGCCCCATAATGTACTATCAAATTTCTCCAAAATTCAAAAGACATTAACCTTCAACAAAAAATAGAGACTTCAAAATATGATATGCAACTGAAGTGATGCTACCCAAATCAAAAAACCTTTTCCCAAGCTTCAAGATATCCAAGTTATTGAGTAAATGCACCAAATTAAAAAAATATAATGGCTATGTGCAAGATCATGATGGGCCAAAAAGTGGCAATATGATGGGTATTTGTAGGGTATGTGGCTGATGACTTTTTTTAAACCAAAAATTGATGAAATGAAAAGGGTTTTTAAGGAATATTCTCAGCTTTCCACCAATATAAATTATTCTTTACTTTGAATTTAATAAATAATTATTATTTATTTTCTATTTGAATTATGACTAAAGTCCCGATTGATAGTGATTGAAAACACATCTATAGCTTTCAAACGGTATCACATTTTGGAATCCAAAACATGCATCACATTCTATGCTTTGCATACTATAAGATGAAAAAAAGGAAAAATTGAATTTCATGAAGTTTTGACAAAGTTAAAATTAGTGGAACCAGCGGGTTTCTATATTTTTTAAAAGTTGCAATAAAAAAATCATAATTAATTATTTACTTGGAAAAAAATTACAAAAAATATGCATCACATCCAGAACATGAGTCCTTTTTCTTATGTCTAAAATATTATAAAAAATAATTATCATTTTATTGTGGTTAGGGGTGGTCAGCATAGGACACCTACTTCTTATTTTTTCCTGAAATTAAGTACCTTTGCATTGAAATTTCAAATTTTCACCATATAGATTTAAAAAAACAAACCTAGTAGTTTAGAAACTACATTGAATTTTATATAGATTCTATTCTTACATATTTCTGAAATAATATAGATAACTTATTCAAATTTTTATGTCAAGTTGCCTAACTCTGATTTTTCTAAATTTTTTGCCACTTAAGGGCCTATTTTTTCCATGATGATCCTGCACATACCCTAATACAAGAGTACATGGAGCTTAAACTGATCAAAGTAAATGGATTGATGAAAAAAAATCTGAATTACCTTCCTAATGCCACTGGAATCATTGAAATTTGATGAACGGTTGTGAAGATATGAGCCTTTATGTCCAAATAGAAGGTTTGAATTTAGTTGACTGTAGATTTTTCTACTAGAAAAATTATGCAAAATAGATTGCACCCCTGCAAAGTAGACCAAATCATCTTTCTAATGATATCTCATTTGTCAATTTTTGATACCGTTTGTGAAAGTTATGAGAAAAAAAAAAGGCCTAGATGAGGCACTTTGCAAGATAATTAGGAGCAAAATATTAGCCCCCTCGAGCTAGCATTTGGTTGTTGATGTGGCCTTGGAGAGATCAGTGGCAAAAAAAACAAGTTGTCGGGCTAAGCGGCGGTCAGGCAAAGCTGGGCAGTGTTGGGGCTGCACCGTTGGATGGAGCAGAGCTGTTGATCATTGATATGACCAAGACTTTGTCCACGGAGTGAGCATGGGTGTCGGCAACAAACAACCGACAGTAACAGAGATCGGGGGGAAGAAATAATTTGATCAATGGGAGGTTGAACGACCAATCAGTAGGAGATGATGAAAGCCAATCGTGATGTGACTAGTACACAGTGATGCTGGCCAACAAACTTGTACGTCCCCCTAGAAAATGATTTAAATGTGGCTAATGAGGTTTTATTTCTGTAGAAATTTAAATGTCGATAATTTTTTTTTTTGAATATTGCCACAAATGGAAATTCAAAAATAATGTTGATAATAAAAAATATCAATGTTGACTAAAAATAAAATCCTGATGGGTTTACCAAATCAAACCCATAATGCCGATGGAAATATTGAACCCCAATTTAAAATGCCGATGGTGAAAAAATTTCATATGCAGATGGAGAAATATATTATAGTCTATACATAACTAAATCAACCTTGACGCCAACCAGGTAATTTAATATGCAGTCAATGTGATAAATTTTTCTGCAAACTATATAAATTGCCTAAAATATTTTTCTTTCCAAAACAATATGAAATAAGCCTGATTTTTTTTTTTTTAAATGAAAAATGGCCTAATGCTATAAAAAAAATTGCCTTAGAGGACAACTGAGAGGGAGGATTTTTTTACTACAAATTTGTACGTATCGTACTAATTGATTTTGCAAACCCAAATAACTCTAATGGCTCCCAGGTTGATGAATCTGATTTTGATGATTGAACAAGTGATCCTAGGATTCCTAATTGGATTGACATTCAACCTCACAAGGTGAGTCAATTATCAATGAGGAAGACCTAGGAAGGGGCTCTCTTAGCTTTAAGGGGTTCACCATCAAGCAAATGAGTGGGAAATACAAATGAACATTCAACCTACATAACCTAGTTATGCAAGCTAAATGAGAGATACAAATAATGAAATTATGCAATAGGGATTTAGGATGTGTGTACCTAGGAAGTTTGGAGATGTTGTGAGGATTCCAAAAATGCAAAGAAGCTATCTAGATATGCGAAGGAGGATAAATATGTCCATACTATTGTCTTAGTCCCACTGCTATTTTTTAGGGTAGATGCAGAATCTTCAAATGCCAGATCAGGATCTAAAATATTCTCTGTAAAATATGCTCAAGAGGACTAAGACAACTAAGGTGGTGTATTAGTCCCATTTTGAATTTCTGAAAACTCTGAATTTGGTCTTGAGCTCCAAGTTTTGCACTTGAATCTTCTTCGATCTAAGGTTCTGAAACTTCCATATTTGGCTTGTAGGTGAGTTTTTGTGAAGATGACAACCTTCAAATGCAACTTTGCAAATTTTCAATTTTTTACTCCAAATGATCTTCAAGTCTTCAACCTAAATTTGCAATCACAAATATGCAAGAAAGGAAAAACTTGTTGCTTGTAGTGAATGGGGGTGTAACTTGGTCAAACCCCTTGTTGGTAATTAAACCTTGAAATTAAATGAAATAATGAAGGGAAATGATGAAAGAACAACATGCAATGCTACAACTCACCAAAACCTTTTCATAAGGTTTGCAAACTTGTGTGAAATGGCTTCAATGGATATGGATCTTGAATCAAAGAGTTCTTGATAGATATGGACTTGAATTTCTTGCTTGAATCAAAACCCTACATCACAAATGTTAGGACAACAACACACATGATGGAAGAACCTCTTTGATAGGATGCTTGAATCTTGATGATGGCTCCAAATGCTTGATAGAAATACTCCTGAATGCTCTTGTGAACTCAATTTACTATTAGGAATGCTCTCACAAAATACTTTGATTAGAATGAATGAATGAACCTTGCATTTATACTTAGCTATGCTTAATATCCTAAAATTGCATCACATCGAGCTAGCATATGAATTCATTAAATAAAGGAGGCTAAATCCCACCAGAATTTGAAATTAAATCTTGAAAATAAGCCAATGAGGACTAAGATGCCCTAGGTGGCATCTTAGTATTGAGGCTCAAATCTTGGGGCATAGACTCCAAAAAGGGACCTATTCAGGTGCTCTCAAAATTATGGTCTCAAGACCTTCGGGGGACAAAGATGCCCTATGTGGTGTTTTAGTCCCAACCCAAAAGTCATGGACACTCTAATGACATCATTAAATTATCATTTTTGCATTGGAGAATGTTGGGATTAGCCAAAAAAGGATATAATTCATAGGGCCTGTGGATGCAAAATAGGACCAATTAAGACATAAATAGGGATAAATAAAGCAAGGCGGGCCCAAACAAGTGTGAAAATGTAAGGGTATGCATTTTACTACACTACATATATCATTTAAATTCATGATTTAAATCCACATATTCATATATTCAATTAAATTTATGGAAATAATAATTTAAACATGATAATTATCTTACGTTGGTGGTTTTCATTGCACCAAAAGATCAACCTATTAATGCTTGATACAACCGCCAAATTTATACAAGATCCACAAGAGGTTGTTAATCCATGTCACGAAACCAAGCATCGTGTTGCACAAAGGAGACCAAGGGACACACCATCTTGCAACAATCCCCCCAGCACAAGCAAGGTGTTTGAACCTATGGCCTCAACTCTAATACTAATTATTACATTGGTGGTTGTCATTGCATCAAAATATTGACCTGTTAATGCCTGATACAACTGCTAGATTTATACAAGTTCCACAAGAGGTAGTTAAGCCATGTCACAAACCCAAGTGTTGTGCATTGAGGAGACAAAGGGACACACCATCTTACAAAAAATTAAATCAAGCATAACCTACATTTCCCAACCTAAGGAATTTTTACAAACATATATAATAACTTAACTTCATTTCTATTTTCTCCTTTCCCAAAACAAAAAAAATAGTAACCAAGATTTAAATCATTTAAATTTCTAATTTTTCATTTATTAAAAATATAAAATTTAAACCATTAATTTAATAATAGATTCATTAGTCATCCACAACATAGAAACAATCCAAAATTGCCTCCGATTTGGATTCAACTCCATATAGTGTCCAATGTGATACCTACCATACTCAATTCAAGTACAATTGGAAAATATATATTGAGTCCCAATGTGACATCTCTAAATTAACCGTCATTATATAATAACTCAAACCTATTTAGCTACCTAAATAAATAACCCTGTACCTATAACCAATCAATTCATGTCAAGGGGTAATTGCTCAAAGTATATATAGTTAAAGCACAACATAATCACCCAATGAGGTACAATAACATAGAACATAAAAATAAAATCAAGACATTCATAACATAATCATTCATGTAAACATCAATAATAAATTTCACATTTAATTACTACATAATTAATGCACATACCACTAAACTAAAGCACAAAGATAAACTATGAATTTAAGCATCACATAGGCATGCAAAAATATAAACTCCAACAACTGAAATGTTAAGAAACCTCCTCTCAAACATGTGGTGTTTCATACACACCCTTCAAATAAAGAATATAACCACACAAAAATCATAAGTAAATGATGAAGTTGAAACACATTACATCAAAAAACTACAAAAAATAGGGGTACTACAATCCACCTGCAAGAGTATTAATATGATCTATTAAGTGTGGCACTAGGAAGAATAATGTTGTTGATGGTGTACTATCTAGAAGGCCAAGCATGTTTTGGTAAACCCAAATAACTCTAATGGATCCCAGGTTGATGAATCTGATTTTGATTTTGAATCTAACTCAATCTACTTTAGAAATTAGCTTGGTCCCTAGGTGGAGTCAAGTAGCCTACAATGGAAACCTTCAAGCCTATGATGAATATCTCTAGCCCAACTTTCTTGATCCTGGGATGAAATCTCAATGGAAGGGATTTGATACCATGTTGAAATGATGGATGCACAATGTCCCTGAAGCTACAACCTTCAAGAGGACCTCCAAGAAGAAATTCAACCACACAGAAAGTGTTGCAACTAAGGGCATGCAAATAGAGATTGCAATTGATCTAGAATATGAGATGATTACAAATGTACAAATTCCTTGAATATATAGGCATGAGAGAGATGCAAGATGCAATATGATGTTGCCATGTGTCATGATCTAACAACGTGTGAGAACATGTGAACCCTACTTAGGAAATGATAAAATATTGAAATAAGTTCTAAAAGGACAACTCATCTTCTAGAAGGAATCTTATCCCTACAAAGATGGAAAGGGGAATTACGCCATTATTTATGATATTCTAATTTATGCAACCTAGGACTTAATTAATTAAATAAAATACCTAAGTTAAATTATGCTAGTGCAATAAATAATTAATTACACTAACAATTTTTAGGTGAATTGTACTAAATAGAGTCTAGAAGAATACATAAATGTCTTACAAATGCTTCACAACACCTTCACAAGACATCATTATTTGAATTTTAGTACCTAAATACGCATGTTTAAGCCATGTTACAACTTAAAATTAGAGAAAAATATATCAAATACCATGAAACAAGACCTAAAAGGCCATGAAAATGACAAAGGGTCATTTTTCAATGACACATTTAGCCCCCACTTTAGTGAGACGATGAATTTTCTTCAAACTCACACTAAAATAGCCATGAACATCGAGAGAAGGGTTGAAATGCACTTATGTTAGCAAGATGGAATAATAATGATCAAGAGGGATGATCAAGCCCCCAGGATGAAGATCCCATGGAAAAATAAGCAAAAGAACAAAGGAACACACAAGTGTTGAGATGAATTGAATGAAGTTGCTATCATCAATCAAACTAGTTGTGTATTAGATCTAGGTTGTTTGTTTGAAAAAGATAATGTATACTCACTCTAGGTTGACAAAATACATAACGATACACCGGGTGAGAAAGCCCAACTGTACTCACTCTAGGGCCACAAAGTTTTTTATCATCCACGAGGTGAGAAATCCCAAAAAAGTAAGATGTATACGCTAGTTGGTATGCACTCACAAACGCAAAGGTGGCTATGGGGAAAATTCATGCTACTAAGTGGGCTTCCCACTCAACCATATTAAAGTTACACTTGCTAATAACTTTAACAAGGTGCCACAAAGAGAAATGTCATGAACAAAAAGAAACCACAGCATGCAAGTTGCATTATGTAAGGTGGAAAAAATGCAAAATGAAAAATGTAAAATGTTAAGTGTAAAATGTGAAAGATGTTCAAAGGAGTTTTGTTAAGTTCATGCAAGGTCAGTCACTTAGGGAACATTGTGTCTAATGTCTCCAAGAGAGGACCAATCAAAGAATAAATATTCACAACTTAGGGGATGCATCACATTAGGCTACTAAGAGGAATGTAATATGTTGAGATAGATCACACTTATAAAGGACATCACAACCAATGTCATCCACAAAGTGAAAAAAACATCATATAAATGAAAAGGCTACACTAAGAACCAGGAATGAAAATGAATTAATGGTAATGTATGCCCCCCACTTTAAAGGAATTTCTACACACCTAACGTGTGTGAGCAATTACTTTAAAGTAGTGAAGGAAAGAAAAAGAAAAAAGAAAAAAAGACATGAGAGCTAGCATGGAAAGCCCTATGCCAAGTCATACATTTCAATGTTAGGCTATGTCATGTCAAGGGAAATGAAAAACAAAGAAAGGGAGTTTCCCCTAGAAAAGAGCACACCAAACACATAAGGGATCTATGGATTTGGGGTTAGTATGTTCATTGTTGCAATGTGTTTATGAATGAGCTCAAAACTGTTATCATTCCCCAAAGCACATAGAACTAGAAGAATGACACAAAGAGAGCCAAAAATAAAAATAAAAAATTCCATTTTGGTTCAACATGGAAGAGACATTGTAGTCTCAATGCTTTACATCGTCACCAAAAGGAAAACACACAAGCGTAAAGAAAGAAAAAGGCAAAATATTTTGGGTCAACATGAAAGAGACATTTTGGTCTCGATGCCTTGCATCATCACCAAAAGAAAAACACAAAACAAAAGAAAACAAGACAAAGACCTTGTGGGTCAACATGGAAGAGACATAGGGTGTCTCTATGCTTTGTGTCATCCCAAAAAGGAGAATGCAAAACAAAATTGAAAAAGACAAGGACCTTTTGGGTCAACATGGAAGAGACACAGGGCATCTCTATGCTTTGTGTCATCCCCAAAAAGAGAACACAAAACAAAAATGAAAATGACAAGGACCTTTTGGGTCAACATGGAAGAGACATAGGGCATCTTTACTCTTTGTGTCATCCCCAAGAGGAGAACACAAAACAAAAATGAAAAAGACAATGCACGAAAATTAGAAGAATAGGGCTAAGAATAGAAGAAGTGTACAAAGAGAGGGAACATCAAACACATGTAACAGGGGAACACGATACTCACATGAAGGAAAAATGAAAAAGGAGCAAGTAAAGCAAATGGAATTCAGCCATTAACTAAGTTATTGGTTTCTCAATCTTAAATGGTTAAGTGGAAACGGAATAACACAGTTAAGAGACAAAGTCAAATGTATTACAAGGACAAGGCTAACAACTTATTTCCCCCCACAAAGTGTAAAGGCGAGAATGAGATGAGGTGAGTGATGAAAAGGATCATGCAATAGTGAGAATAGGGAACTCTACAACTATGGCATGGAGAAGGTGTTTTTATTGTTTTAAGATATGACGGGGAAACAATCAGTATCAGTGAAGTGATACTTATCTAGTATGTCCTTCAATGTCTGACATTCTTTTACTCAATGTCCAAGAATACGATCATATTTGTAAAATGGTATGTTAGAGTCTTTTGGATGAATAAACAACATATTCATAGGTGGTAAAAGTATAAGACCTTTTTTTAAAAGTAGTTGAAGTCTCCTTTCACATTCACGTGGAGGATGTGTAGGAAACTTGAGCTTCTTCAATTTTTAAAGTCACTTTTGTTTGCTAGATTCAACTTGCTCATGAATAGAAGGAGGAATGGGACCCATGGGGATCCTAAAATCCTTGTCATTAGAAGGATAGAATGGTTGTTCACATGGAAGGAGAATGTTTAAGTTAGGAGGAGCATCAAAGATCACTATACTAGCATCCCGAAGTTTCCTAGGTTGAAAAGGATGTCTACCAGGATGAGAAGGATCTTGGTATCCTAATCTTGTTGTGTGTGCATTGGTTGACTGTTCTTCAAGAAGTTGATGGATGTCATGTTCATGATTTGTGTCACAACCTTGTTTACTTAAGATACTGAAGCCTTTACCATACATTTCTTCAAGGTTTATAGGAGTTTTTGTGACTTTGTGATCATGAAACTTGGGTTGTGAGAGTGTTTGTTTAGAGGAACTAGGTCCACTTGTGGGAGGAACCTTAGGTCCTACATTGATTTCAAGATGTAAGTATGCAAAGTGATCATGAGGTACAATAGTAGGAAGATCTTGTGACTTCATGGATGGGTAAAAGGTTGCATTGTCTTCTAGGTTGTCAATGCAGTCATTATAGAACTTGTTCATGATAGCATCATCTTCTCCAATGATTTCTACATCACAAGGAAGAAAATCATGAGGAGTTGAAGGAGAATGTGTGAGTTCAAGGTCATTAGGGTCACAACCAAAGGCATAATTTGACATGTCTACCAATGATTTTAATGAATTCCAAAACTTATAGAAAGAAAATGCAATGATGCAAGTAAACTAAGGTGCAATAAATGACCAAAAATAGAGAATTTGTAAATGAAAAAAAAATGAAAGAACAGGAAACTGTAATGTAGAAAAATGCTAGAAAATTGTTAGAAATGTTGTGTAAAAAGTGTAGAGGGACTGATTTTCCAATGGTGAATCAGTCCTAGTATCATATTTTTTTACGTTTTTCAAAAAAATTAAGATGATTTTAATGCTCTATAGAATGCAATCAAGGATGTAGAATGCAAATTTTTATTTGTTTCAATGAGATGCAATGCAAAAATGAAATCTAAATGAAGTTTTCACTAACACAAAACAAAAAGTCCTACAATGCAAAAAAAAAAATAGTGTCCTAATTGAATGTTGATGCAAAAGTAATCTAGGATGCAATATGCAAATGAAATAAAAAATGCAAAGTGTTCAAAATGTAGGTTCACCAAAATGAACCCTTGATTTTTGGGTTTTCGTAGGACTTCTCTAGCTCTTCTAGGGTTTTTCACCTAAAGGAGAGAGGTAGGGAAAAAAATGCTAACCAATTCATTCAAATTATGTTGTGTAGGAATGTTTTCTAAGCTAAATTAAGTAAACTAAATCCAATTGACTGATCTAAATGAATGAATTTGAATGCAAAACTAAGATTTAAACTATTTTGAAAAACACACAGTGATATGCAAAAAATGAACTAAATGAAGAAATGATGGAGAACAGAAAGAAATATGATGAAATAGAGTGCACCTGGGCAATGTTTGATGAATCTAGAATTTTGTGAATGTTGACTGAAATCACTAAAATTTCACAATGGGACTCATTCATCCAAGGTGGCGAATTAGTCCTCCTACTAGTGAAAAAGTGTCAAAAACTGGTTTCTGACTATCGGGATCTAGAATTTGAAAATATTCAAATTTTCAGTCCTAAAGTGGGACTCATTCACCACTAGTGTCAAATCATTCCTCTCACAAATTTCTAAAAAATCAGGGACAACTCTGCAACACCAGATCTAGAAATCTCTGATTGTCAGGTTGTCGAAGTCAATTCTCCAGGAAATAGACATAAAACCTTCTCCAAGCTTGAACTATGAATGAGTTGAATTGAAACACCTAATTGACTTGTTTACCAATATTCAACACAAAAAATCTTGTTAAATCTGCATACCTAGGTCTGCAAACACACATGCAATAGGGGGAAAATGGTTGAGGGTTAGCAAATAGGGGTTTTCCTTGGTTAAACCCTACTTTTGGTAATCAAACCCTTAATGAAACAATGAAATGAAAGAGAATGCTAAACTAATAATATGCAATAGTTATCAACTTACCAAACACTTGATAAAGAAAATATGAAGTAATATCAATGGATGCTCCAAAGTGCTTGAATATTGCTTGAATTGATGTTGTAGAATGCTTGAATTCTTGAAATATGATATGGAATGGTTGAATGAGTGAGGAGATGTAAAATGAGGTGAAAATTACATATTTATACAACCTTGTGCCTTAGTTAACCATTTATACATCATCACAGGCTGACATCAAGTGTTTTCGAATAAAAACCTGAAAGGAAAGCTTAAATTTTTTGAATTTGGAGCCAAGGGGGACTCATTCATCACTCATGGAGAATGGGTTCCACCCAGGACCTGAAAATAAGTGTCAGGAATTAAGTTGTTTGTCAGGATTACATTCAAAAATAAACTTAATTAAGACATATGAGGGAATAAAGGGGTCAAATGAAGCATGAGAAAGGGATAAATAGTGAAGATGTGCCTAGAAAAGTGTGAAATCTTGTTACAATAATTTACAACACTTCAAAATATGACTTGTTTAGAGATGAAAAGGTGATTTTTTAAGTGAATTGCAATAAATAGAGTCTAGAAGAATGTAGAAATTTCTTACAACATTTCACAACACCTTCACAAGACGTTATTTGAATTTTAGTACCTAAATATGCATGTTCAAGCCATGTTACAACATAAAATCAGAGAAAAATATATCAAATACCACAAAACAAGACCTAAAAGGCATGAAAATGACAAGGGGCCATTTTTCTATGGCACACAAACAGAGCTAAAATCTTTTAAAGTCACTCCAAAATATCTCCAATTGGATCAAAATTAAAATAATATGTATACAAACCATCATAGGATAAAAATAATACTTTATATTGGAGATATGATATTTTTAGTATGATCACAACCACATAAAATATTTTTTAATGGCATTTTGATCTAAGAAACTTAAGAATTTTATATCTTATCCTTATAGATTGTTGAGAAGAATTAGTGGAGCTGATTATGATTTGGAGCTACTAAAGGGACATAATAATAATATTTTTTTTCATGTATATATTTTCTAAGAAATTAACTTAGAAAAAATATTATACCATTAGAAGAGATACCTCTAATTGATGAAAATATAAAACTAGTTTTAATTCCAAAAGTTGTCATGGATGTAAGAGAGAGAAAGCTAGGAAATAGAAGCACCAATAATTAGGTCATTTGGTAGAAAAGCATAAAAGTGGATGATGTTTTAACACCACACCACAAGCATAAGTAAGAACTTGATTGAACAAGTTTTTTTTAAACATAACAACCACAATTTACCAAAGATACGATATCAATATGTTGCACTTGAACAAAAATGTACACACAAGTATTTTAATAAATAGAATAATAGCCAAATGACATCAAAATTGCATAGGAATGTTACAATATCAAAAGACTAAACACATGTGGAATAGATCCACCATGAAAAACATATGACAAACGAAGAGGAAAAAACACCTACATGATGATCAATTGCAACCTACGATCACGTTCTCTAACAATACAACTCTAGGATATGATGAGGAAACCATCAAACTTCAATCCACATCCTCAATAATAATAAATAAGGAAAAAAATTACCATAGGATTTCAAACTAGGTGATACAAACTCCCCACTAACTGGAATGACAATGAGTCACTTCTAGACAACCACACACTTCCCAAGATGTCCTATCACAATGTGAGATCACACAAGAAAAAGGATACTAAAAGACAACACATCAATACATGTGAGGAATGGTGATAAAATTAACAAGAAAAACCAAGAATTTTTACAACCTTCCAAAGAATTCTTAAGACAAGGTACATAATCTTCCTAACCTTAAGTTTGACAGTTGAGAAACTTCAAAATAATGCATGAAAAATGATCAAGAGGAACCACAAGACCTAAATTAAGATACTTAAGGAAAATATCAACCTACCACTAGACTCTTAGGACCATGATGAACAACTGCTATTTACATGTTTTACCCATACAATGTCCTAAAAGCTAGAGGAACAAACAAGTCCTAAGAGAGAGATAACTTGACTAGGTTTCTAAAAGTCTAGTTGATGAAAATAATCATCATGAATGAGATATATGGCAGGAAAATTATCTAATAGGGGATATAGGCTAGAAAAATAATTGGATAACCATGGTTGAGAGCATTTATATTCTACTTTTTGTGTGGGAAATAAGGTCACCCAAAAAGAGGTAATTTTGAATCTAAAATCTCTCAAAAACAAGTTTCCCCACTATCAACCAGACCACCACTATATTGTACCCGACCAAACCTCCACTGAGAAGGCTTCCCAAACTATGTTATTGACATTTTGGGTGATTTTGGACACTAGATGTAGCACCAAGCCACCCAAACATGCTAGAAAACACTAATGTTCATTTTAAACCCAAAACAAATGTTCCTAAGTTCACTTTAACTTTTGAAGGAATAAATAAAGCATCATACACTTACGATCATTCCCAGGAAAAATGCTAAGACATGTAATTAGGTATAATTCACTAACTAATTAAATTAGATACAATTCATCTCAAAGAGAGAGGTTCTTTTATAGTTACATTATAATAACATAAGGAGAAGATTGAAATGTCATTCCAACATGAAATTACATTAAATTGAACTAATTTCAAAGAAAATAAACAAAAAATTAAAAAGATCTCAATGTCACTTTAGCTCCTTGAACCTCCAAAACCCAACGATGGTTTCCACAACACCCTACCACATGAAACAAAATAAATTGAGTCTCACCATGCTAGAAGATAGTCATGTGGCCCAAACATACTCATGTAAATCAGACAAGAATCACTTTCACATTCACAAGATTTAGAAGGGATAACATAATGACCTCAAGTACCAGCTAAACAAATCCATTAATACCTCTCACAAGATACAAAGTCCATATACACACTAATGATGCAAATTCACTTAATGAAAAAATGAGAATAGAGATACTAAGTTCTTCTCAAGAGTAGTTCTAGGCTGAGACCCAATTCATAAATCAATAAAAATTCAGCTAAATAGTGATGGGAAACAATTCACAAACACATTTTTCTCATGAAACACACAATATGTTTTCAATATAATTATCTTGAACAGGGAAAAAATATACCTTGATTTCCAAGTTCATAAACATTATAATTCTTACAATTCCTTCAAATTTTCTAAAATATTAGTTTATGAAAAACCAAGAATTTTTCAAAATCACCAATAAAATGACTGAAAATTTTACAAAATTAAAATTTATGAAATTCAAAAAAATAAAATAAACCCTTTTTGTCTAAAAGTTCCCAATAATCATTTTCAGTGCCAATTTTCCATTTTGTACATTTCTTAAAAATTTAGCATTATAAAGATGTTTTAGGTAAATTCACAAAATTTGCATACAATAATTGATACACCCCCTAATTCTATGAAATAAAAGTCATTGGGAGGTTCTAATAGCCCACCAATCCATTTGCAACCTTTCAAAATGAAAAAAAAATAATCATTTGAGGAGAAATTGAAAAATTGCCTCTCAATTTAGCAAATTTTGAAAAGAGAACTTTCAAACCTCACAAAATTTTCTCTTTGTTTTCTCTCCCAATCACCAAAAAAATAGTTTGGAGAAAAGAGGGTTTTCTATCTCAAAATTCCTCACAAAAATATAACATAAAAATGAAAAATCAAATTCCTTTTCCCTCTTAACCCTTTCTCCTTTTCAAAATATATTTTTGTTAGATTTTTTTCCAATTACTCACTTTTAATCTCTAATTTCACTCAACCCAAAATAAAACATTTAAATATAAGCCAACTTTATATTCCACCATTAATTTATGACTTAATTCTATATAAGCATATTTTCACATTACTTGCAAAAACTAGAATTCAAATCAAATTAAAATTAATATCAATTATATTTATATTGTTCAATTTTAAACTCTCACAAATAGGAATAAATCAAAATAATTTATTATTTATTATTTCCCCAATTATCATTCAACATATAACCTCACTATTGAGTCCATATTATAAGCATTTAACTGTGTTAAATTGTAAAAAAAGGAAATTTAACAAGATATCAACAACACATTCATGGGACATCCACAAAGGATTATGGCATCCTGAATCATACCAATGGTAGTATCTAGGTCAACATGGGTAAAAAAATTAGGGACTCACACATGGATTGAGTAAAACAGGGAAGGAAAAACAATAAATGGCCAATGTGACATCTCCTTATAACCATTGTCATAGTATACACTATGAAGAATTTTTTTCCTTTGAACATTTTTTTGGTTTTCAGCCCTTGCTTCCTTTCCACTTCGGGATGGATTTGCACCTAAAGAACAAAGACGTGAAATGTACCACATGGTGGTTGTGTGGATATATATCATTTTCCTTTCGAGCTTGAACTAGGAAACGTGTAAACTTGGTGGGGATTCTCTTCAAAACCATTCTCATAAAATCTGAAATTGCTCGCTCACTTTACACATCATCTACTTCATTGGGTAGTTTGTATCTTCTGTGAAAAGTATTTTTGGGAAATGTTCATCGGGGAGCATGGTGGAAGTCTTGCTTTCAAAGTGGAACCTTTGAGTCAACATCATCAATCTCCATAGGTGATTGATTATATTTTGCTAGGCTGTGTTAAATCTGATTGTCTTCTAACAATATATTTTTGTAAAATATATGAAACCGTTAATTGCAAAATATATGAAACCATTAATGAAGTAGTTGAGACTATATGAGCGAAGATTGCTATAATCAAGATCTAAGATCAGACTACGAGTTATTAGATTCAGGAACCTAGTAGTTTTTTCTTCTTCTAGATTGTTTGTGGCAGTGTCCTCTTCTTTTGGCTATAAATAAGGGTTGGCAATAGTGAAGAAAAAAATTTATGGAACTTCTTCAAAAAATATTTTGAAGAATATAGATATTGTTTTAGGGAGCTCTATTTTCTTAGAAATAGGAATTTTTTTATAGAATACTATTTCTTCTCTTTGGCATGTTGAATTTAATTTAGTCTATCATCATATTGGCATCTGTCCTCTATTTTCAATTAATATATTATAATAATTTGATCTATTAGGAATAAATCTTTGGGATTGTGCATTTTTATGGCCTTTGTCAATTTTCTTTTTCATGTTTCATTCATATTGAAAACATTGTGTTAAAGCTTTACGTTGATATTCTAGTTAATTATTTTACATATTGTTAGCTTCTATGTTCTTTGTTATCTTTTAAAAATTGGATCATGTCCATTATACTCTATAATTTTCTGTTAAATATATGTAATTTTTCATATTATTATTTAAAGGAACAAGGATTCTATAAATATCTAAGTATTCCTATTAACATTTAGGGTTTTCTTATCTCTTATTGGACCTTAATAAATACTTACCATGGGGAGATTTGAAACAATGCATTATGTGTTCTCTAGCCTTTGCTTCTCATTCTCTTCCTAAGAATGAACGATTTGTGGCATTCTATGTCTATCTTATCAGTTATAAGAAATAGTTAAGGTTAGAAATATTGTAAATGATTTGGCGCATCACCATCTTTATGTTTTATTTGCATTTCTCTCTACCCCTTTCCCCCAAACACAAAGAAGAGTCAACTTTCTTTAAAAATCCTAGAGGTCATTCAATGAGGCACAATTCAGTTTCCAATCAATGAATTTTCCATAAGGTTGTTCAGAGAGGTGCAAGCTTTAATGATCAATAGTTATTTTTTTGGCATGCCTAGTGGGACTTGAAGTTTTTCAAATGTCCAATTGGAAGTCAGAAATATTTATTAAATCAAACCAAGAGGAGAGGTTGGTAATCTCATGCCTAGATTTCAAACAAGAGAATATTCCAAAGGCCAATTCTAGTACTCCTAGTTACCTACTTTGGCACCTAGAAGGAGGAGATTTGCAAGTTTTGTATCACTTGTAAGAAGCAATCAAGTAAGAAGAGTTACCCCACAATCTAGAGACCTATCTACTCCTCCAGGAGGTCGAACCTTCCAAATAAGAATACCCATCTACCCTATCCATAGGAATCTATTTATAATGGCTCATATAGGTGCTATCACTCTTAGAAAATGTGTAACTTTGGATAGCAATAGCTTGCTACAACCACCCACACCCCTAGCTATATGGCCTACCATACTCGCCAATGCTCTCAAGTCAATTCTAATATTTTCTGAAGAGGATTTTAGACCCCTTTTGAACATCTCCAAGATATACCTTGGAGGTATGTAGAGTACATAACATCATAGAAGAGAATGTAGCCATTAGGTTACTAGCTACATCTTTCAAAGGAAAGGCCTAGGACTGGTATTAATCCTTGGTTTCCACTTCTATTTGTTCTTGGGATCAACTCGATGAGAATTTGTTTGAGCAATTTTTGGAGAAAGGAGATCTCTCCTCTTTGTTGCAGCAATTAATCACTATTAAGAGTGACCTACAAGAGGCCATAGATGACTTCAACAATAGGTTCCACAAAACCTAGTAGAGGATTCCTATGATAGTTAGGCCTTTAGTAGCTATGGTGTTCATGTTCTACCTAAAGGCTTTCAATTTAGTTATCACAATCATGATAAAATCTGTGGGAGGAGATACACTGATTGATGCATACAATCTAGTTGTATTCCTAGAGAATAGTTTGATCGATGCTGGGAAGCTTCCATCATGACCATCAATGCCCATGTTTAAGGAAATCTCTAGTGGACCTCAAGAAGAGGTGGTTCCTAGTATGTCTACTCCACAAAGGAGCATGTCAATTGTACCACCATCCATGTATGTATACCGAAGAGGACAACCCAACATGTCAAACTCTTCTTCATTAATAGTGGATGTGAATGATATGAAGAACCTCATGCGATCCTTCGTGAACAAGCTAGTCCTCATCTAATGACATCAAGTAGCACCTCCAAAAAAATTTGTGCAGACCTATCAAGGAGGAAGGCCATCTTATCAATAGAACACATATCAAGGAGCTCTGAAATGAAGAAATCAACAACCAATGCCTACAAATTAGATAGTTCTAGTCACTATGTCACTTCAGACTGTTAGGAATAGTTCAAGCAAGGATTTTGTCCTAGGCCAAATAATCTGGCGGAAGATGAGAACACATGGTAATTCCAATGTAATGATACCCATATGCCTTGAATTTTTTTGAATGGAAATATTCAATAGAAGATAGTGGAGCAAAGAGGCCAAGGCGTGTTCTTGAAAATAGAAGAATATTACTCTTCCAAAATGGAAAATACCCACTTCAAAGCACAAACACAAGGGATGTCCCTAGAGCAAGAGCTTGATATCTCACTATACCAAGCACTTTTTTCTTAGATGGAGGAAGAAGATGTAGTGTTTGAAAATGATGTTTCAACAACTAGTTCCCCAAAAGTATGGTTGGACTAAAACATGAGGTCCAAAAAATAGCTCACTAGAGAATACAAGCAAAAAACTCCACAATGTCCATAGCCACAACAACCACAATCACAAGTGGATCAAGCCTCGCAAGTCTGACCCACCCAAAAATCACAAACTCCACCATTGCTAGAGAAATAGGTGGAAAAAGCAACAAACTTGTCCATGTCATATTGACCTCTTTTGAAGACAAAAGAAATACCACTGTTCAAACCTAAGGCCCCACTAGTCAAAAAACTTAACATGGTAGAAAAGCTAAAGAAGGCACCAGCTAGTGTGTCTCTGTTGGATGTTATATCAATTCTAGAATAGAAGACATTGCTATATGAGGCATTAAAGAAAGAGGAACAAATGCCACAGATGAATGCAATTCCACCATGAAATCAAGATAAAGAAAAGGAGTCTATGTCAAACCCTTGACCTTCGGGAGTCACAGCATACGTAAATGTCATGGACAATGTAAACATAAAAGAGATAAGAAAACCAAATCCCACACCTTTATTTTTAACAATTATTATGGGAGATAAGCTTTTACACAATAACATGATTGATTCGAGAGCTAGTACCATGTTGATGCCTAAGAAAGTGGATGACGCCATGAAACTTAAGTATGAGCCTCTTGAGAAATGGATCATGCAGCTAGATAGAAAGAAAGTCATAAATATCAATCACATTAAGGATCTATCTTTGACCCTCTTCTCATGTCTGAGCCAAACCTTCACACAAGAAGTATTCTTGATAGACATTCCTCTAGTTTTTGGGATGTGTCTTTCAAGGGACTTCACAAAAAAGCTCAGTGGATATCTAGCACTTGATTGGTCTCATTTAATACTATAGACAAAGCACAGGGAAAAGGTGAAGATTCTGTTATAAACTTTTCATGTAGAACATATAGCAAACAATGCAGTCTTGTGATTTGAAGCAATGCATACCTCCTCCTCAAAAGGGGAGATGTATTGTGTATAAATTTTGGAAGATGAAGAGGACACAAGTGATCAGACCCCTAAAGAAGAGCTCCTCAATCAATTTACTGATTCCAACCTATTTGAGAACTTCCATGCTATGGTCAAATTGGGCACCTATGTGATCTTTGATAATAACCAAGTCTTCCCAAAATTGGTAAGGGAATAGGAAGAACCCAACAGACTACGTGACAATATTCTACGGACATTATATTTCGATGGGGCCAAATGCAAGACTGATTCTAGAGAAGGCGTTTGACTGATAGCTCTGACTGGATCAAAGACCTTCAAAACTTTTTTCTTCTAGTTCTCATACTTAAATAATGATGCAAAGTATGAAGCTTTGTTCCAGGGATTGATTCTAATAGAATGGATAGGCATGAAGAGAGTACAAGTGTTCAAATATTTAGATTTGGTTGTAAGCCAATTCCATAGACAAGAAACCACAAAAAATGTAAGAATGAGGTTTTATAGACACAAAATATGGAATCTGATCGAGAGCTTTAAATATTTTAACATACATGTTATCCCATGATTCTAGAATGTCATTGTAGATCAGATCGCTTCGATTGGCTCATAGTTTGAGCCAACACTTGAATCAACAAGAAAACAAACTACAGTGTAGACCATCATCCAATAGTCAATTCCCGACAATAATAAAAACTAGTAGGTTTGTGAAGATGATGTTTAGATTACCACTTTTCTACAAAATTCAAGGAAAGCTTCTGATAATTCACAACCCAAATCTAGATAGATTGATGAATGACAATTGATCCAATTAAAAGGAAATAAGCTCCCACAAGGCTTGATTTCTCTCAAAAATCTCTTTGATTGCGAAGATATGAGAAATGACAAGAAAATATTCACTATCAAGGAGACTATGGAGACCTCGATGTTGGGAATTGTAGAAAGCTTAAGGTTAGAAGAGACATCCCATATAGGGACAAGGAGAGAGTTAAAGGACTATTTTCTAGATGCGACAAGGTTGTATTTTGGACCTATGATGATCCTATAGGATATGATCCAGGCATAATTCAGCACACTATTGATTTTTTTGAAGGCTTGAAGCCCATCCAACATTAACAAAGGAAAATCAATCCAAAATTCAAGACACTAATGGAACAAGAGCTTTCCAAATTAATTGAATCAAGAATCATATACTCGATCAAACATTCCACCTGGGTATCCAATCTTGTACTACTTTAGAGAAATAATGGTGATATTTGGCTCTGGATGGATTTCAAGGACTTGAACAAGGCTTCATTAAGAGATCACTACCCTTTGCCCTCAATGGAGCAAATTCTATAGACCTTGGCTAAGAAAAAATGTTCTCACTGCTCGATGGTTTTTTAGGATATAACCAGGTCTACATGAAGGAAGAAGATAGCAAAAAATATTGTTCGCCACCAAGTGGGGAATGTTCACATACACAAAAATTCCCTCTGGACTCTCCAATCTAGGTGCCACTTTTCAAAGAGGGGTGGATGTCACCTTTAAGGGATTGATCAACCAGATCATCCTAATATATCTAGACAACCTGACTAGTTTTTCAAAATCAAAGGATGATCATTTCAATCATCTAAAAAGTGTTTTTTTAGAAGTTTCAAGAGTTTGAGATTCTTGAAATCCCAATAAATGCATTTTTTTTAGAAGTGTCAATAGTTTGAGATTCTTAAAATCCCAATAAATGCATTTTTGAAGTGCTGCAAGGCAAGCTGCTAGTTCTTGTAGTATCAAAATAAGGAATAACCATCAACCTTGAAAGGGTGAAGGATATAATAGAACTACCACTGCCAGTAAACCAAAAAGGGCTATAGTCCTTGGGAAAGATCAATTTCATCAATTGGTTCATTTCAGACTTCATAGGAATTGTGAGGCCTATCACACTGATGTTAATGAAACATGTAGTGTTCAAATGGACCCCTAAAGGAAAGCTTTCTTTTGAGAAAATAAAGCCAGCCATCTTCGTAACCCTGGTGCTAGCTAACCCAAACTTCTCTAAGTATTTCTTACTCTACGTCTATAGTTGCCAACACAACATAGCTTTGATGCTCACTCAAAATGATAAAGAAGGAAGCGGAGAACATCCCATTGCATTCCACTCTAGGAATCTCAAAGGATATGAAACCAAGTACAATTTTGTTGAGAAGTAGGCCTTTACTATTGTTGAGATAATCAAAAAAAGGACCAACTAGATCACCAAGATCCTAGAATATGATGTAGGCATCTGACTGACCAAGTTGGTTTGGTGAAGAGGTCTTTGTGAATACCTTGTGCAGGAATTAAGCTCCCGGGTGGAAGAAGAGATCAACAAGTCTATACAAATCAATTTGAGTTTGACGAGTCATGGGTGGCAGATTGGATGTGATTTATGCAAACTAGAAAGTACTTGACTAGTATCCCACCTCACAAAAGATGCTACTTTTTACTGCAAGGCACAGGGTATGTATTAATTAAGGAGATTTTATTTAAAATAAATTAAGACAATGTCCTACAATGTTCCTTAGATAAGCCTTAGGTAGAAAGAGTTTTAAATGAATTGCATAGCAATCTTGAGGGTGGAAACTTCTCTGCAAAGACTACTAATTTGAAGATAATGTGGGCATGATATTAAGTTATCCTTCCATGTTCTTCAAAGCACATCACTTGGTGTGGAAGTGTACTCAATTATAATATTTCGTTGGCTAGCAGAAGAACTCTGCCATGCCATTAAGCACAATCATGACAAAGTAACCCTTTGCACAATGGGGTTTGGATTTTGTCAAGATGATCAATCCCATCTCCAACATAGGCCATAAGTGGATTCTTATGGTAATCGATTATTTCACAAGATGGATAGAGGTTTTTTCTCTATAGAATGCTACCAAAGCAAAAATCATTAATTTTTTTGAGGAGCTAGTGGCAAGGTTTGGTTTTCCTAAGACCATCATATCTAATAACACATGATATTTGGTAGGTTCTAGGATGTTATACTTCAATCTCAACCATGGGATCTATCTCAAGACTTCGTCCAATTATTACATGCAAGGAAATGGGTTAGTAGAGTCGGCCATCAAAAACCTAATTAGGTTAACAAGTGTATCAGGTTTGAACACCAGAAGGAATGGAAAAAACATTTGTGGGCTACTTTATGGGCTAACAAGATTACTCCTAAGAAGATATTGAAATCCTCCCCTTATGAATTAGTGTATGGCAAGGAGGTGGTTTTACCCATTTCCAAAGAAATTTTAGTATTACAACTATTGAAAGCTTTCAAAATTGAAGAAAGCAGTGGAATGGAAGTAAGATTGGCAAAAAATTTGAAACTCGAAGAGAAAAGATAAAACATGTATGATGCCATGATCAAGCACTATCAGATAGTCAAGAAATGGTTTGATAAAAAGGCCTCCATCCTAGAGTTCAAAGAAGGAAGCCTTATGCTACAGTATGATGAATGCGCTGCAAAACCAAGGAATCATGCTAAGTTTGACTCACTATGGAGGGTCCCTTTTTGAATCCATGCAGTCAAGAAAAGAAATGCATGAGTTGAAGGATATGGATGGAAAGTTTTTGGATATAGTGGTAAATGGTATTCATCTAAAATTGTTCCATTAAAGTATCCAGTTCTTTTAAATTTTTGTGCAGTTATGTACCATATGTAATTTTTTTTGTAAAATACAATTATTTTTTCAAATAAGACATGAGAGTTACACAAGAATAGTGGAAAAGTATTATATTTATATTCATTTAAAATATTTACACAATAATATGCATACTGAGCCTAAGGCTCTAAGAGAATTTTGAAACCTCCTCATACAAACCCAAAAAGAAATACATTTAGAAAAAGGAAAAAAGGGGAGGGGACACAAAATAGCAATGGAATTAAGGATTTCATCCATTGTGATAGTCAAAATATTGCTTCTTTAGGTTTTTCTTCAATAGGGTAAGGGGTTAACAACACAACACAACAAAAGTGGGCATGACACGACATAGAACTCAATACTTGGTACCATGCCTATACACCAGGAATTTGAAATGATTTTTATAGTCGAACCTAGGAACACACTCCACTTTGTACTCCCTCAATAGGAAGGAGGCCATAGGTCAAGACAATGAGTGATGCCTCTCCAAGTCCATGGTGTGGATTCAGTGAGAAAGGAGGTGAGGTTACAGGTCACTACTTTAAAGTCAGTAGCACACAAACATCCATGGGAATTTGGGATGCTACCACCAAGGATTACCCATACAATCTCCTAAGCATCAAATTATGTCAGTCAAACATAGCATCATGTGGTTCCCGTAATAATCTGGGAGGCGGAAGTAATAAATCAACCAAGGAGGCCATAGAAAAGCAACCCGGAGAATATTGGGTGCCAGGCTAGTTCAAAATCCTTCCATAATCTTTGTTTGAATGCACTACGTTGAGAGGAGTGAAAGTGGATTTCTTTCCCCCACGGGGCAGCAGTTCTGTCCACGCTGTTGCTTCCTGGGAACAGGCTTGGACAGGAGGTGCACAATTCAGAAGTAAAATGGCCTGGGTGGTGAACATTGATTTGATATGGAAAATATTACTAACTCAAAAAGCTAATTGATTGAGTTTTTTAAAGCAGAGACATCATTTGCTATTTATAGAAAGAGTAAAGATCAAACTAGGCTCGGCGGTGGAAATTCCACTTCTTGTTGGGTAGTAATGGAAAAATATCAAGACAATAGGATGCAAAGGGATGAATTGTATGAAGGCTCTAAAAGGCAAGTATTGAGAAATTAATTTAGCCACAGGCATTGGGAGTAAATTCTTGCATGTAACAATTGTTTCCATGTGTCCATTGTTGTCATCAACGCCAACTTTCTTACTTATGTGAAAATAAATTTCTTAAAGCACTAAACCCTACCAAATTAAATGTAAATGTATTTTTTAAGTACTTTTCATCTCTCAAAGCATGCTTTTCATCAGTAAAATACATGCTTCCCACTGCATAAGGCTTATTTGTGAAAAAGGTGGTGAAGGGAATGTATTGATTATATTCTTGTGGAAGAATTGGAATTGATAAGGAATATGGATCCCACTCAACATGTATCACCTCATTGACAACACTTAGTGGGCTAGCAATAATGACAATGCCTTATTTCATGTACATGCAAGAATATTAAATGCACCCAAAAATAAAATTTTAACTAAGTATCACAAACCTCAAGCAATTGCTACTCTAAAGAATCTTTCTACAAATCCTCCAATGCAACAATGGTGGAGGCATAATCTTCTATTCGACAAGCTGGAGTCTCATCTACCAAACCATGCTACACCAACATATTTGGGAAGGATTCATTTGCTAATGCCCCAACATTGGAAGAGCAGATTTTTTCCCATACTAAAACCATACACATAGGTGATCCCATTAAGCAAGAGGTGGTTAAAGATTTTCTAGACAATATCTTTGACCCAAAGTTGCATGTGAATCCTAAAAGCCTTAGGGAAGGAGCAATGCATAGAATGATCACCCATGGGGCAACTGAAGGCTTTACAACATGAATTTGGTATTGTGGCTTACCACAATTCATGTTTCCCACCATACAACCGTGTCCAAAACTGGTGGATGCATTTGCAAAAATGCTAGATAAAGAAACATGGATTATCAGTGACAATAGTTTGAGGGTCAAAATCAACACAATGACCATCTGAGATATGCTATCGATCTCTATAAACTGGAGTGGCGAAAGGTTTGAACATAGAAAGATGTAAGATTTCTGGAAGACCAGAGGAAAACAATTAAACTTTTATATGGATGAAACAAATGAGAAACCAGAAGGAAATCAACTCATATTCCTCTAGTACATAGAAAGTTCAAATATGATGTGTAGGCCATTTTCACAATGTTAGCTTGTATCTATAGTTTTGAAGATGATGAAATGGTTTATGCTTTTTAGGTGGGCTTGGATTTTATGCTTAGGAAAGAGAAGAGCCAAAAGTATTTTTATTTTGTTGATCTCTAGTGGTTGAAAAGATGTTGGATCAATTAAGAAATAATGGTACTAATTTTTTATTTAGGCATTCTTCTTTTCTAGCACATTTGATTTTACATCAGAACCCTAAATTTTTCATATGGTATTTGTCACTCTTTAAGTTTGATGCAAAGAGATTATACCAACTAGTTTCGGTTTGGACCCATTTTCTTTCCAAGACATGGGATTATTACTCTATTGTGGACTTTCCTATAACTAGTACTCTTAGATTTTTCTTCGTACCCTCCGAGTTAGTTTTTCCCTGAAACCTTATAATGGATGAAAAGCCACCAGACCCTGGTGGATTATTTAATGGGATCTAACTTTTCCTTCATCAAATTCCATGGTTTTATTGAGGAGCCTATTAGGCTCCCTAAATTTGTAATAGATAGGACCTTCGCTTTCGAGGTATGTCATCAGAAACTATTACTCACAAAGCCTATGGAAATGGGAGACATAAAAAATTGCTTTACGATTGCAAATAGTCAGGTGACACTTGTGAAAAGGGAAGAGTGGAGGTACTTACTAGGAAATTGGCTCACCTAGTCCTGGTCCTCATCTACGATGCATTGAGTTACAATCCTGTAAGGCATCTCCTTGCTATAAAACATGAAAGGAAGTAGTACTTTGAGTTAAGAATGAACCCGACCAAGGATAAGGCAGATGTCTATATTGACCTTGCTTTTATACCTTTTGACCAGCCACCATGGCTTGATTTTTGTGTTTAGGTGGCAGAGTTTCAACAAAGAATCCAGATGAGCCCAACTCTCAACACATAGTTAAAGAATCTGGGATGGTCAAGAAGAAAGAGAGTATATTTCTAGAGGTTCTGATAGGAAATCAAGAAACATTGTGCCATGTATGGAGACATTAAGCTGCACGATGAAAAGTTTGACCAAATCTATGATGTTGAGGCCAAAACTTATGATAGTAATCTTGAATCCGACAAAGAGATTGGACCGAAGCAACTACCACTCTATACCTCCCAACCTCAAGAGTCTGACATAAGAAAAGGAAAAGGGAAAGAGCTAAAATAGAAGGGCTCATAGATCACATCTTCCACCAATGCCCTTCTAAAGGGAAAAAGGACCTGACAGTCCCCAAAGAGATCTACTATAGCTGTAGGAGCCCAAGCTTCAGTAGGTTCGGTTGCAAGAGATATTCAATCCACTAGTTCAACCCCTATGAAGAAGAGGTGAGTCCAAGATTTGGGTGAATCAGGCATATTGAGCAGAGGAGAAGAAGAGGTGGAGTCTACTCTACTAAGATATTCGGCTTTGGTAGCCCAGGTAAGTCTTGGGCCTACCCTTCTTTCTTCTATTGTATCTTTAGTTTTTCCAACTCCCTCATCTATTGAAAAGAATCCTCCATCCATGGGTTCTAATGTCCTCATCTTGAACACACCTCTAGCCATATTCAACAATGAACCCTATGAAGAGAACCTGCGCACTAAGCAAGCATCATCTACATTGACCGCGATTGATTCTTTAATTGCCCTATCATAAGCACCCATTGAAAACTTTGATGCATACATGCTACTAGTTTTCCACCCCCATCAAGCTCTAGGAAAATGCCTCTTTTCCTACCTAGGCATCCCACCTTTTTTCATGATAACTCTTCCCTTCGCCTCTCCACAATCTCACATGGCCAAAGCCTCTCATTCTATCAGCTATTTTAGCCTCCCTCTAGGTGTTTTGCTTGCCACATAGAGTATTGACACCCTACAGAGTCTTCAAAGTCATATGGAAGTAACAAAGCATGCCCGACAAGTAAGAAAGAATAAACAATAGGTAAAGACAACAACAAAACTAGCAACTCATAAGATTGAAGCATGTTTTGATGAAGAGTGGAACACTCTACTGATCACTTCCATGAGGCCACTAGCATCCAAGATATAGGGAGAAATGTAGTTTGAATATTATGGCATCAAAACAGTAGGCCTCAATTTTAATGAGACTCTCTTGCATGACAAAGTGGTTATGTCCAAAGCAACTCAGAAGGTGGTCTACACTGAATATGAAAATATAGAAAAAAATTTGAAGCATGCGGTAGAGTTGGAAAATGTAAAATCCACGGTGAATAGGCTATAGGCATAAATAAGAGGCAAAGATGTAGAAATGGCCTAGCTGAGGAAGTTACAGGGTCAACAAGGTGAAGCAACTAAGCTGCTTGATGAGGCCCAGGGTGAGAAGGATTGGCTTCATGTTGAGGTAGAGAAATCCAAATGTGTGATCACGGTTGAATGTGAGACCAATGGAGAGAATCAACAAAGGCATAAAAGGCTAGAGAGAGATATAGCCAAGATGAATGTTGTTTCAAATGGGCTACAAAAAGAGCTACAGGAAATGGATTAAAAAAAAAGGAGGATATGCAAAATGAATTGGATAGTGTGTAATCCCCAACATTTGACAACCTTTAGAAGGACCAAGTGGAAACAAAAACGGTTGAAAACAAGAAAAGAAAGACATCGAGTCTATTTTGCAGACTCATGATGAGGAGATTGGGAAGCTACGCTTTGAAATTACAAGCATTCTCCAAGAGAAGAGTCAATTAGAGGAAATCATGAAAGAAAGGGAGCCCCAATTCCAACAACAATCGGTTGTGGCGCAGGATCTGGGATCCTCCCAATACTGAAAAAACTAATATCTACTCATTGGGAGAGAATCATAGTTGCAATTGTAGCCTTGAAACCAATCTCATAATTTATGAGGGATGCTCAAGAATTAAACATGAAGGTTGGCCCAAGGGTCGACCAAATTCTCGACACATACACTCCCCTAGTTGAAGAATCAAGGAGCTTGATCTCAAAATTATGTAAAGCAACTAAAAAAGCTTTAAGGGTTGCTTCTAAGAGTAAATATTTCTAGGAAGTGTTGAATAAGAAGGTCAGTGAGATCAAGAAGGAGTTCAAAATTTTGCTCCAATATGGTTTTCCCACCCTTTTCTCAATGGATGGAGGAGTGTTAACAATCGAGTAGATTGTAGAAGCAATCAAGCGCAAAATCCAAACCTCCACAACATTCCAAAGTTTGAACCCATCACCGATTGTCACAAAAATAAAGAGGGAAATCCTCCCCCTTTCTCAACTATACTGCCACATCAGAGCTATTTCATCAAGTTGAGGACGGGTTTCATTTAAACAAGTCTTTGATCTAGATCAAGCATATGAGATTTTATGCACACTTATCCAACCCAATGATATAGATTCGTAGACTCAGCATGCCGCCTTCCTCAAACTCCAAGAATTACTTGAGATCTAGGTTCATGCCTCCGAAAGCAAAGGCCCCCTATGAGTCGCCATAACTGTGAAACATTGCTTTCCTTTGACCAATTTTTTGGTTTCAAACCCTTGCTTCCTTTCCACATCAACATGGATTTAGGCCCGAAGGATGAAGACTACTCTCACATAAAGATGTGCAATGTGCCACGTGGTGGTTGTGCGGCTTTACATATATATACATATATATATATCCTTTTGAGCTTAAACTAGGACACATGTTAGCTTGGTAGGGATTCTCTTCAAAACTATTCTTATAAAATCTAAAATTTCTCACTTTCTTGACACGTCATCTACTTCGTTGGGTAGTTTGTATCTTCCACGTAAAATATTTTTGGGTGGAGTTCATAGGGGAGTGATGTGGATTTCTTTCTTTTGAGGTTGAACCTTTGAGTCGATGTCATCAATCTCCATAGCTAATTGATCAATTTTTTCCAGCATGTGTTAAATCTAACTGTCTTCTAATAGTATATCTTCACAAAATATCTAAAACAATTAATGAAGCAATTCATAATTTATGAGCGAAGATTGTTGCAATATAATCAAGATCTAAGATCGGATTGTGAGCTATCAGATTTAGGCACCTGGTAGTTTCTTCTTCTTCTAGATTGTTTGCAGCAATGTCCTCTTCTTTTGGCTATAAATAGGGGTTGGAAATAGTGAAGAAATTTTTTTTTTGAAGCTTCTTCAAAAAATATTTTGAAGAATATAGATATTTTTTTAGGGAGCTCAGTTTTCTCAGAAATAGAAAGGTTTTTATAGAATACCAGTTCTTCTCTTTGGTATGTTGAATTTAATTCAGACTATCATCAGATTTGCATCTGACCTCTGTTTTTAGTTAATATATCACAAGAATTTAATCTATTAGGAAGAAATATTTGGGATTGTGCATTTTTATGGCCTATTTCAAGTTTCTTTTTCATATTTTGTTCATATTGAAAACAATGTGTTAAAGGTTTACATTGATATTACAATTAATTATTTTACATGTTGTTAGTTTCTATGTTCTATGCTATCTTTTAGAAATTGGGTCATGTCCATTATACTCTTTCATTTTTTGTAAGAGATATGTCATTTTTCATATTATGCTTTAAAGGAGGAAGGTTTCTATAAATATATGAGTATTTCTATTAATATTTAGGGTTTTCTTATCTTTGATTGGACCTTAATGGATGCTTCCCACAGGGAAATTTGAAATACTGCATTGTGCTTTCTCTAGCCTTTGTTGCCTGTTCTCTTCCCAACAATGAAGGATCTATGACATCCTGTGTCTATCTTATCTATTATAAAAAATAGTTAAGGTTTGAAATGTTGTAAAATATTTGGCACATTGCCATATTTATGTTTTTGAAACACTGAAAAATGGATTCACCAAAACAATAATGATGAATCACTATTTTTTTTAAGAGATGTTTCACTCAATTATGTGCAAAATAAGATGCTAATAACAACCAGAAATGCAACCTAATTGTTATAAAAACTATAGGGGATGTTTTTAGAGCATAAGAATATGTGTACCTAGCTAGAAAGTTGTTGTTTTTGAGCTATAGAGGACTCATTCGCCTTTAGTGGCGAATGTGTTCTTTTAGGGTTTCAAAAAATTGATTTTAGGATTCTATTCCTTGATTTCTGCAGTCTTGAATTCCCTGTTATCAAGTTCTAGAATTCTATATTCAATTATGTAGAGCTCTTTCCATGATCGTGCACCTTGGATGACAACTTTATTAACTTTGCAATTGTGACAACTTTGTTCCAAATCTTACTCAACTTGATTTTCAATCTGTAAATCTGTAATCACACACTCAAGGGCAAGAATTTTTTTTATTTTTAGTGAACTAGGGTTTTCCTCAATCAAACCCCTTGTAGGTAATTAAACCAATTGATGAAATAAGGAAATGAAGCATGAACATGAAATAATGTAAATGATATCACCTTGGATGATGTCTTGTGAACAAATCTACATACTAACATGTAGTGGCCATGAAGAATGTAGATCTTGGATGTAAATGATGCTTGTAAATGGATCCTCAATGCAACATTAACTTCTTATCTCAACACACATACATGCACAAACCCTTAACATGATGCTATGACCTTGAATTGCTGCAATAAAACTTTGAAATCTATCTTGAAATTCCTTATGAATGCCTTTGAAATGCTCTAATGCTTGATCACTTGAATTCTTGAATGCTTCATAAGCTTGCTAGATTGTGTTGGGAGAAATAATGTGAATTCACCCCTTATTTATACTAAATTAGGAGATTAACCTTGAAATTCAAAGAACTAAGGCCAACACCAGATCTAGAAAGAAAGATAATTAAATTCCTGCCAGAATGAAGTTAAAAAATAGGGGCCTCATTAAGGGAGGACCCATTCACTATCTTAGAAAAATGGGTCTTGGCTAAGTTTCCAGGACCATGCTTCAGGGGACTGAAAGAAGGCTAAAAACCCATTCCAAATCAATTGAGAAAGGGGCATTCAACTTACCAAGACCAAACTTTTCCCAAAGAAATAATTTGTTATTTAAATTATGATTTTCATGATATATCTTCGAGAGCTATCAAAATTAAGGCCTAAAAAGGGGGTTAATAACTCCAATTAATCACAATGAATTAAGACCACCTAGATAAATGCGAAAGTTCTTTAAAACACTTTACAACACCCTTGCAAATGATTAAGTAAGACATTTTTAAGTTAAATAAAGGTCCTAGAATAGTTTGAATGTGTACAACACTTTACAACACCACTCCAAGACATCATTAATTCAACTTTAATGTCAATTATCTAAACAAGCAAGGAAAAGGCTTAATTTTTCCATTACTATAACTTTATTTGCATTTCTCTCTACCCCTTTTCCCCAAACACAAAGAAGAGTTGGCTTTCTTTAAAAATCCTAAAGGTCATTAAATGAGGTGCAATTCGGTCCCCACTCACTAAATTTATCATAAGGTTGTTTGGAGAGGTGCAAGCTTTAATGATCAACATACACAAACTTGTGGAGCTAGGTGGAGAAAAAAATAGTACCTATATCCACTGAATGCACATGTCAAGCATACTTTCTCCATATATATATAATTAACCAAAGCATCACAAACATATCTATAATTTTATTACATTTAAATAATACAGGTGATGATAGCATTTCATTACATCTATAATAATGCATATATTCACAAACAAAACATAAAAGGAATCAATCGGGCAAGACCACATTATGCACACATCCTAAGAACACCTACATAAAATCCATCCATCCCCTTTCAAGGGACTGGGAAACATAAATGACATGCACTTTAGTGTCATTCACATCAAGAATAACAATAAAATATCCATAATGGAAACAATGAATCATGACATAGAATAATAATACAAAAACATGATCATCTAGCATCTCAACATATACAATATACAATGCTCTCACTAACATTTCATGCTAGGAATAGGTAGGCACTTCATGAAGGTTTGTATATATTAGAACATTCAAACAAATTATTGATTGGAGACAAGAAATTATGACCAAGGAAAACTCATAATGTCTAATTTTCAATCATGTAAGTCTATACATATTTATTTTATTCTTTTTCCTTGCTTATTTCCATCTACTATGTGTTTTATATTATTGGATATTTTTTCTATAAATTATTCTATTCCCTTCTTCTTGTCAAAGTTATAGACTCCTCCATCCTATTATGCCTTCTATCTATTACCCACCTTGTTGTTTTATTTGTTGAACTTCTACTTTTTTTCGTGCTCAAATCTAAACTCACATTGCATCATCATTTATTTGAGTCATATGTTATGGTATTCCCTAAATAAATGAGATTTCACCCTATGTTTTTTTTTTCCTCTTAACTTACTATCATAAGTATTCTTTTGAGTAGTGTACTTTGGTTTCTATGAAATTTTTCCCACCAATGATGACTATTCAAAATATAAGGTATCATAAGAAAAATCATCCATTGGATATGTAATGATGGAAAATGTATCCCCTTACATTTTTGCACTTGTTTAGGCCCTCCATATTAGATTGAGCATAATGTTGCCTTGATTTAGCATTTTAATGTGTTTAACACATTCACATTAGGTCTTGGGCCATTGTAAACTAAATGAACTTAGTTGTGCCTTACTTAGGGTGTTGTAAAGTGTAACTTTACACTTTCACACTAATACAGGGCTTCATTAATTAATTGGGCTTATGTATGCCTCATTTGGTCCTATTTTGCATCCATAAGCCTTAATTAATGCATCTTTCCAAGATTCCTGATATTTACCAATATCTAATCATAATTCATGTATTTTTGGATTGTATGGCCTAGAATTAGTGATCTGGGACTCATAAACCACCATGGGATTATGGATCCAACCTAACTTTTGAGGCCCCAATCCAGATTTCACATCAATCTAGGAATTTCTTAAAAAATGTGTCCCAAAGATTAGCCTAATGGGACTCATGCAAAAATCTTGGTGTATGATTCCCATGTGGCTTAAACCTAAATTAAATTCAAATACTTGGCAAAAATTTATTCTCCTAGATTTGATCCCTGCTTGTAGTGTTGTAATGTTTATGGCATAAACAAGTATAAATACGAGGTTATTTCACTCATTTTCACCTAAGACTTTCAAGAGAGCATTCCTAATAGAAAATTTGAGTTCACAAGAGAATTCAAGAGTTTACAAGAGTAGATTCAAATCTTAATCCTCCAAAAAAAATCTAAGCATGACTGATACGCTACTTCTGGTGTATGAGTCCTAGTATAGCCACTTTTCCATATTTTTGAAGATCCAAACTTGTCATCACCAAATTTTTGTTCCTGCGCAAAACACCTAATTTGGGACTAAATCAGCCTACCTGGGTATGAGCCCTAGTATACATTAGGGTATGTGCAAGATCATGATGGGCCAAAAAGTGACGATATGATGGGTATGTGTAGGGTATGTGGCTGATGACATTTTTTTAATCCAAAATTGATGAAAAAAAGGGATTTTAAAGGAAATTCTTAGCTTTCCACCAATATAAATTATGTTTTACTTTGAATTTAATAAATAATTATTATTCATTTTCTATTTCAATTATGACTAAATTCTTGATAGGCCGATTGAAAAACATCTATAGCTTTCAAACGATATCACATTTTTGAATTTGAAACATGTCACATTCTAATCTTCGATACTATAGGATTAGAAAAAATGAATTTCATGAATTTTTACCAAGTTAAGGTGGTCAAACATACATTTTTTATATTTTCTAAAAGTTGTAATTAAAAATTCATAATTAATTATTTACTTGGAAAAAATTACAAAAAATATGCATCACATCAGACATGAGTCCTCTACTTATATATAAAATCTTATAAAAAAAAATTATCATTTTATTGTGGTTAGAGTGGTCAATAAACACCTACTTATTTTTTCTTGAAATTTAAGTACTAATGCATTGAAATTTCAAATTTTCACTAAATAGATTTTTTTAAAAATAAACTTAATAGTTTAGAAACTACATTCAATTTTTACAGATTCTATTCTTACATATTTTTTAAATAATATAGATAACTTATTCAAATTTTAACATCAAGTTGCCAAACTCTGATTTTTCTAAAAATTTTGACACTTAAGGGCCTATTTTTTCCATGATGATCCTGCACATACGCATTAAATTCAGTATTGTCAACATTTCAATTCTTCATTCAAGCTTCTATTGGTTTCCAGGTGCCCCTCTATACTTTTCTAGTTTATTATTATGTTTTTCACTCATTTCTAGGTCATGTATTCAAGTCTTACATATCATTAGGTTTGATCATTAGGTTTTCCATGTTACTTGTTTTTCCAAGCCCTAGCTTGGTGGTGAACCCTCTTTTAGTCCTTAATCACACCCTAGGATACCTTATTGCAAGATCTCCCCCCCCCTCACTTTATCATTGGATTGAGATCTCTAAGGTTTCCTTGAATGAGACAACAGTGAAATAGGAACCCCTCATTTTGCTTCATCTCCTAAAAGGTGGAGCACTCTATTTGGGTTGTTATAGGATATATCATTGTCCTTTGCATAATTTATCATTAGTACCAAGAACAAAAGGATGTTGTGTTATTAGTGATGTTAAGATATCCAAATTTAAAATACACACATGCATATTATAAAAGAAATGGGATCTAGAAATAGACATTAGAGTAAATTATTTAAGGGTGGAAGGGTGAGATAAAATATGTAGATCACTACATATAGCAAAGTATTAATCAAACTATATTAAAAATTTGTGTCTAAAACTTAGGAAGTATGAAAATCAATTTTACTATTAGAGTTATATCATATATAAAATATCCTAAAAGGGATGAATGCATAATCATAAGGTCAAACTCTAGGTTGTGTAAGAGTAGATGATTTCAACAATAATGCATCAAAAATTATTCTTTCCTAAGAAGCTATTTATGTTGATTAATTCATTGCTATGAACACAATCAACCTCAATAGTATATCTAGGTAAATAAATGTAGTAAATAAAATATTCAAATTAAAAAAGAAGGATTAAGCACTTGGATGCAGGAACTATGATGAAGGATTAAAAATGATCTCACACAAAATCTAACCACATTTCTATTGTAAAATAGGTGTTATTGGTCTAAATTATTCCTTGGGTATATTTAATAGGTGTTGAATTCTCTATGGATCAATTTAACATTATGTAAGATCAATTTCTCACTTTGTTGAAATGACCTAATGCATGGAAGTTATTTGGAGCTCATGAGATTGAACCTACTAAATATGGACTAGAGAAATTGATGTCACCTAAAATTCATTTATTTATTCATGCATAAAGACTAACAATATTGAAAATTACCTTGGGGATATAATTAGATCATAATTGTCATGTTCTCCAAGGTTGACCCCCTTGATTAAGCCATCTTTCAGATTGAAAATGAATCATAGAAAACCATCACTCATATAGGTGGCCTAAAGGAACTTGATCCAGATGAAGTTCATTTTAGTACTTCAAAATAAAATATTTCTTGAATGGTTCTCCATTCAATCCATAAGTTTTTTGGTTATGAATTTTCAATAGTAATATATCTTATGAATTAATCCATATTAAATGGATTTAAGTACAAAAACATAACAATTAACTATGGAAACATATCCTATGTCATCTCATAACTTCTAGTGAAATAAGCCAAAGCTATAAAAATTGCCTTTAAATTTTTGAAACCAATTTTATATGATATGAAATTTGCATATTACTAGATTGACCCAAAATAAAATGTAGATTTTGAAATGAAAATGAATGTATGAAAGTACATGTGATCATAGATGTAATAAAAGATTATTTATAAATAATTTACATCATTAAATAAAAATAAAAATAAAATAACTTAATATAGGTATAAATTATAATAACTAAAATTTAAAAAATAAACACAACTTTATAAAAAAATTTGAATCATTTATTAATTTATAATAATATAAAGACACCTCATCAAAATGGACCAAAAAATTCACCGTTAACCCCCAAAAAAATAAAATTAAATGTTTTAAAATTTCAAAAGAAGATCCGTTTTGGAACGTTCTCATTAGCATATTCAGAAAAAGTTATTGAGAAAGCTTGAAAAGTAGTTTAGTTTTTTTTATATGTCCTCGCAATCAGAAAGAATAATTAGATACTCAACACTGCAGTATTGTTGGCAAGGATGACAACGTTGAAGTTAATGAAAGAATAATAATACTTTGGGACGAAAAAAATATGGAGTCCCGAGTATTCCGAATATAATGACGTTTGAAAACGAGTAAAATTACTCGGAAAAGGAAATATGAAAAGCAAAGAAAGAAGGTTTCATAATGATAATGATAACTACGAGACAGTAGAATGTCTAGATTAATAGTTTGTGTTCACAAAGTTCATTGACAAATCCGGATTATCATTTTTTCCTCTAGAAGCCTAACGGAGTATTCAACTGATCCGTATGGTATAGTGTATGTGTGTTTGTTTTGGTTGGGATAAACTATTTTAGCTGTAATAGATGATGGTATTTTTGGCTATGCCCACCCAAGTGTAAAACCCATCTAATGTAGGACTAATTAGATGATGAAGTGAAGATTAGTAAATTGTTAATTTGTTATTTTAATGCGTTTCTTTGCATGATAGAAATTAGTATATGGCAATGGTTGATGTATTTTTAGGCGAATTGATCAATGCTTTGGAAGCCACGAGAGGGAGAGATATACAATGCATATATTATATGATATTGTTTTGTAATTGATATTCTATGTGGTGGACACATTTAGTTAAAATTTTACTTTTATTGCTTATTCTTTTTTTGTAAATTTTGTCCAGTTTTGGGTCTAAAAACTCATTTTTCCTTTATAAAAACAACGCTTATTTATTTTTCAAAATATTTTTGAAAAATATAAATATCTATAAAAAATTGTTGATTTGTGACCTAAAATTTAGATTTATAAAAAAATCTAAAATGACACTAAAATTCAAATTTATAAAAAAACCTAAAATTTAGATGATCTTGAGATCGTCCAAAATCTTTAGTAATAATTTTGTAAAAAAAAATTGCAACCCTTTGAAAGATATGATGAAATATTTGAAACTCTAGGGTTTTTCCTTCAACGTACAAAGTTAGCTCCAATTTTTTTTTGGCATAAAATGGTTAAAAATAAGTAAAATAGGGTTAGCCAAACCTTCATAAAAGATATCTAATAGGGATGTGGGTCCCTTCAAATGTGTCAAAATGTGAATAAAGAAAATATGAATATAAAATAGCAACAATGTAATGAAAGTACAAAATTCACATTTAAACAATCACCTAATAAAGCATAAGATCTATACAAAAAATCAAATGATAATCAATAATATCATAAAAGGGACCTTAGATTACTCTAATTTTTGGTTGATAAATACTTGAATCCTTGTTTGATATCAACATGATAGAATGAAGGCTTGATTTTTGATAATGTTTGATGATGGATGCTTTATAGATAATTTCTTGATAATAATAGCTTAATAATGCTTGAGTGTAAAAGTGCTAAGACTTGATCATGAGAGTGCTAGAGAGATTTTTGATAATATAAGTGTTAGGGTATAATGCATGAGTGAAGGTCTTATTTATATGCCTCACCTAACATTTGATCAATGGTGGATATTAATTTGAAAGATTAATGGATATGAAAATTAAAGATTGGGAAAAACCCAAATTTGAATTTGATGAAGGAGGTAAAAAGTAGAAGAAATAAATAAATAAATTTATTTTTCAAAATAATAATTAAAAAAAAAAAAGTATTAAGTTATTTATTTTAGAAAAAAATAAGTAATTTAAATAAATTGTTTTAATATATTTAAAATATGAATGTTAGTTAAAATTATTTAATTATAGAGAAAAAAGAATTAATAAATTAATTTTAATTAATTTAAAAAATAGTCTTAACTACTTAAATAATTTTTGACAGTTATTTATTTATAGATGACCAAAGATTGTTGAAGGAAAAATGATAAATAACCAATTTAATTAATATAAATATAGTAAAAAAGATTAAAATAATTAAATATTCTAGATGAAAAAATGAAAATGTAATCTTAATTAAGTAATTAAAAATTGTTTAATTAATTATAGATAGAGGAAATGATAAATATAATGATGAAATGATAAGATGAAAACACATTAGCCATTTTTAGGTGTCTATATTAATAATAAAGGATTTAACAAGCATTAAAGAGGATTTAAAGAGTTACTTTATCTCAATCAATGATCTATATTATCTCAAATTATATTGTCATATTAGGATTCAATTGTGTAGTTTTTTAATCAAAATCACTAATGAGCATGAATGATTCACTTAAGACTCAATTCCAATTGCATTCTTTTTAGTGCACCAAAACAAAGTATTTCTAGAATATTTTTCATTTCATTACACATGATAATCATATAAGAATTTATTGATGTCAATGCAAATTTAATTAATGCAAAGTAAATGTTTTAAAAAACAATACATACAATTAATCAAGTAATCATATACTAAGCCATCTCATAGCAACTACTGAAATATGACAGAATCAGCAAATTTTGAATTGAATGTTACACATTTTCAAGTCAATTCTACATAATACAAGATCAATACTACATGCTATGGGATTGATTTGAGATAAAGAAATGTAGATTTTAAGACAGGAAAGGAGTATGTGGAACTACATATAATCATGGATGTAATAAAAAAAAATTATAAAAAAAAAAAACACAAATAAAGATAGAATTATATATAAATTAAAAATTAAGTAATGAAACCAACTTTACATCAAAAATAGTATACAAACATTGCATTAAAATGGACACAAAAACTAAATAAGAATTAACACGTCTATTCAACTTTCACCGCTAACCCAGAAAATTGAAAAAGTTTTTAAAATTCAAAAGCTGCCTAATCAAATGAAGTACAGACAACAACGTGCTGTTTTTGGGGTGTTCTCATTAGCACATTGCGAACAAGTTATAGAGAAAGCTTGAAAAAAGTTTTTCTTATTTTCTCCACAATCAGCGAAAAATAATTAGATGCTCAATCCTGCAATATTCTAGAGGACAACAACGTTGACATTGAATGTTATTATAGAAATAATTTGGGAGAAAAGAAAGATGGATTGCCGAGTATTAAGGATGCAATGACATTTGGAAACGAGTAAAATCAATGGAAAAGGAATGAAATTACGTTTGATAATGATAATGATGATTACGATAGAGAAGAATGTTTAAATTAATACTTTTTTCATGGAGTTATCTTCTAGAAGCGTTATTTTGTATTCAATTGATTGGTATCGTGTGTGTGTTTGTTCTGGTTCTGAACAGTATTTAAGCTGCAATGGATGAAGGTATTTTTGGCTTTGCCCAACTATGTGTAAAGCCCATCAGTTTCTAAGAATAATAAGATGGTGTAGCGAAGATTACATATT